>JANPWX010000639.1:1051877-1254950 GCA_024734555.1 Trochalopteron elliotii
ACGGGGCGCCCGACTTCCTGACCGCGTGTCGGGCAGGGGATGCGCCGGCTGTGCTGCGTGAGCCGAGCGGGGCCGGGCGCACAGCGCCCCCCGCGGCGCGGAGGAGTCACCGAGATACCGCGCTGGAGATCCCGAGCGTTCCCGCTCTGGGAACACTTGGTTATAAACCGACCAAAGGCTTCTGGAAAAAGGGATTTACAACAAGTATTTCTTCTTCTGATGAGGCACTGGACCAGCACGGCTTTCACCGAGGCAGCAGATCGCTGTATGTACAAGGAAGAAAGTGCCTGCCCGTGATTTGATGCTGAATTCCATGAAGGATTTCGCATCAGTTCCCTCATTGCGTGCTTGGATGATGGGTCCTTTGCATATGCAGATGACCGGCGTACTGTTAATTTTTCTATTATTATGCTGCATGATCAAAAATTTTTCAATGTCATTGAAAGTCCATAGTATATTTTAAAAGAACCTAACAAAACGGAGTCTAGGAGCATCCTGCCCTTCAAATAGAAGTCTCAAATTGTGAACACCTTCTTGCATGCTGCTCCCCCGTTTCTCGGTTTAAATTCCCTTCTTGAAACCTCACAGTCTGCGATGCTGAGGAGAATTTGTATTATGTCACGAACACTTAGTTGCAGGATGTCATCCCAGTTGTACCACTTCTGCCTACTGTATCTGAAGCCTTTTCTCGACAAGCATATGCAGTTTTATCAAGTTGGCAACATCGGCTACTACTCGTGCAAAATGACTTCATCCCACTAAGTGCTCGCTTTATGGATGTACAGTCCCAGATTCAGAGGGGGGCGTACCACAAACGAGTGGTGGTTTAAACCCTCTAAGTTTTAAAATGACATCGGAGAAATAAAAGGATATCAAATTCTGAGAGTATCAGAATTCTATATACCAGAAATAGGGCACAAACCTTTATTTGAAACCTAGGATTTGAGCTTAGAGGGGGTTAGGAGCAAGTTTTCTTTCTTTACTTATTTACATACATCATTCACTCTCCTGTTAGATCTGACCTGCATAAAACAGTAGATGAGCTACGGCCTTAAAAATTGTCCTTTATGTGGCCAGATAAGCTTATCATTTCCAGCACTCCTTGGCAGTCCATTCATTGGCTTGCCATCTTTCTTGTTCTGCTCAAAAAACTGGTGAGTCGGGCTGACAGTGTTAGTTCTGAAGCTGTGATAGAGGAGCCCCCATCCCTGAGGCCTGCATGTGCAGCTAAGAGCCTTTTTTACTTTTTCCAAACAGAATTTTTCCTACCCCAGTTATCCAGTATCCCACAAGAACTATTTTTCAGATGTAGCATTTTCCTTGACTGTTATTCCCAAAAACACTCCACTGAGTGGTTCACACCTTTCATGAATTGTCTGATAAATCAAGTACATCAGTTGAGCAATGACCTTTTGCTTTGGTTTCACTCTCAGGTGACAGGCACCTCCTGCTCTTCCTCTATTCAGGGAAGCAGATCTCCGTGCTGCTCAGTGGCTGCACTTGTGAGTGATTCAGAACAGAAAACTCTGCAGTCTGTGTGTCACTTTTGTAACGGGAGCATCCCAGTCAGACTTAGTTGAGAGCACTTTACCAGAGTTCATACTTGTATTTTTGGTTGATAGTAGTTCTAGAAACAGGCAAGTGAAACCAGACAGGGTATAGCCCAGTTCAGGTTCCAGCTGACTGAAGCTAAAAAGAAAAAAAAAAAAGGGAAAAAAAAAACCCATCAAAAAAGCCCCCTTTAACTTGTTTAAATTTCTGTCCCATTTATAAGTCTGGCAGTAGTAGTTGCAGACACAGTTAGCCAGCTACCATAATCCTGCTAGGTCTGCCCCTGGCATGCACAGGCACATTCCAGGTTTAATGCACAAAGACTGTTCTGTCACCAAAGTCTTCCAAAGTACATTTACAGAAGAGACTGAAGGCTCAGTTGTGGCCCAGGTACTAGATTTTACCTAAGTTGTTCTGGTGTTGACAGCAATTTATGTCAGACTTCAGCTGAAAACTGGACCAGCAGCCCCTAGGGACTCCAGGATTAATATTCACTCTGAGTGCTAGGCTGCACTGATGTCTCCTTGCTGCCTCCAGCACCTGCACCATGGCATGTGCTGCCTTACCTAGAGACACGTCTGCCCACACCATAATTACTTTCTCACACGTCCGTGTGGACCCAGCTCTGGCTTCTAAAACTGGCAAGGCCCCACAGAAAGAGGAGACAGCAGACTGATGCACATCTGCACCTCCAGCCCCCTTGGATCCCTGGAAGAGGAGATGCTTGTGTGAGCATTGGTGTCCAGTAAATGTTTTATGCCCAGCAAGTAAATGGTCTAACAAAGTCTGAGGACAAACAAAGAACAGCATGTGCAGCATTACCTTTAAAGCTGCCACTGATGTCTTAAGTTTTAGCTTTAATGTTTTTCAGATTCTGTGCTGCCTAGGGGTGTAGTTCTGAGCCTCATATTAAGTGCTAGTAAGCTCCCTTCACATAATAGATAGACCCCAAGAACTGGGAGGAAAGCGATAGGAGAAATGTGAAGAAATTTACTTGGTACTGGTGGATAAAAACAGGTATCACAGGGAAAGAAGGGTAGAGAGCACAGTTAATTGAAGTCAAGCTGGTTAAACCAGGAAATAATGTAAAATGAGCGAAGAAGAAGCAGAGAGGGAAAACTGGAGAGAAAATAAATGTCATTGAGAGGAAGAAAAGGCTACTAGGAGAAAAGGACTGAAGTGTATTAGATTGCAAAAAATAGCACCTTAAATGTTAAGGAAAAGTGAAAAGGGGAGAGAACATCTATGCACTGAAATCTAATAACACTTGAATACCACATATATTGCAGTCCTGATGATCTCAATGATAGATGTGACCAAATGTGGATGTGACCATATTGCCTTTGAAATTTGGAAATGTAACTCCGTGTGGTTCAAGAATGTCTTGTGAATCAGTTCTAAGTTCTTGCAGGACTAAGTAGCCTTAGTTCAGAAGTAAGCTTCTTCAGAAGTAAGAAATAGCTGATATAAAATGCAGGCTTTATTCACTGCAGGACAAAGCTATCCCTAATTTTATTACAATAATATCATCAGTCATGCTAGAGCTGTGGTAAAAGTTGACACGATACCACTGCATTCTCTTCTGTACAGAAGTTAGAAGTTGTCATTGGACTGAGTGGAGTCCTCTTTCTCTGCATCATTCAGTGCAACAAAGGGGAAAAGTGACTAATTTTGTTTTTCTGGGGTTCTTCTGAATGATCCTCATGCAATAGTTTAAGCAACTTCTGCATTATCCTGCAGTGAACTCCATTAAAGCAGTGTCCAGGGATCACAGAAGAATGCTGACTACAATGCATTTTACTTTGCTTATCTGCAGCTGCCAAATACTTTGGACCCTGTCCCCAGCTGTGAAGTCCACGGTGGCATCTAGGGGTTGTTCAGAAACCCCACCAGGGCTGGTTGGGGACTGCAGAAAGGGAGCCAGTGGAGATTGGGTAGCTCATCCAAGTGCACTGTCCTTTCTCGGGAGCTTTTGGTTTATACAGGAAGGCAAGCAATGTAGGCCCAGGATAAAGTACTGTAGAAACAGCTTATTTTTCTACTTTGCTATTTAAAAGTGATGGCAGCAAATAGTTGTATTCATTGACTTCACAGAGCTGTGGAAAGCACATGTAAAAGGAGAGCAGGGTGAGTCCAGGGGAGATCCATCACAATGGAGAGTGCAGATGTGGGGAGTGAGAGGAAAGAGCACCAGATATCATGAAGAAATAAGGAGAAGTGAAGAGTGGGCAGAGACAAGAGGGTGCATGGAGGAAAAGTCTCATAATTGTTTTTCTGTTTAAGATTTGAGGGTATGTGAAGTAATAATCCACAGCTTCAGTGCCCAGACATGGAGCACAAACCGGAGGGCTCAAGGATGGTTCTGGAAAGTGAGTCTCAAGGCCAGGGCCTGGAGATGAGCAGCACTTGGGAACCACTTACTTCTCAGGTGGTTCTTTTGTGACTGACAAATCTTGCACTTCTTCCCATCAGGCTGAATTTCTTTCCAAGAGGACCTTCTCAGTGGAAAATGAAGTTGAGTCATGAAGTTCGACTCTGCATTACAGAGAGGGAAAAATGCCTGGCAGTACCAACTCCCAGCTGGAACTCTTTGTGTTCTGCATTTGTGGCCTGTACCCAGCCCACAAAGTACTAACAGCCTCCTTTTTCTCTTCACAAAAGCTTGCCTGCTTACTATTGAAGGGGTGGGTAAGACTGGTCAGACTTGCTAAATTCTTGGCAAAGATTCATCCTTTGAAAGGCAGAGACCCAGTTCCTGTTGGTGCTGTCATGATGTGATTTTTACAGCACTCAGCACAGCCTGGTGTTTCAAAGGCAGAGGCAGTGCCAGTGCCATGTTGCTCTCTTACATCAATCTCCAACACTACCAAGAATTTGTGCTACCCTGCAGTAAGACAGATGGAAGAACAGGATCCAGGCTGAGCTTGGTGCCACTGTTTATATCCATGCTCAAAGTTTGTGCCTGGCAGACTCAAGTCTGCAACAGCACCGTGGCCAGGCATGCAAATCTCAGTCCCTCCTGTGCTTGGTGCAGGAACAGCATGGGTGTGAAGAAATGGGGATGCTGGCAGAGCTTTATGCAGCTTGGTGGGCTATGGTTGTGCCTCAGGCACATGGGCAGGGCTGTGGTTAGCTGGAGCCTGGCCCTTCTTCAGCATCTCTTGGCAGAGGCTGATGATGTGGGATTCTGGGCCATGAGCAGGGGCAGAGGAGCCTGTTGGCAGGCAGGGACAGCCAGGACTGTGGATACCTTTGGGGCTCAGATAGAACAGCCAGGGATCCAAGCTGAGCCATGACTCTAAAAGAAATACTGTTTTGTTAAAAAGGAGCATGGCAGTGACAGTCTAGCACCCCCCTCCTTGTGGTCCCCAAGCAAGCCAGGCCTTGGTGCTATGTGTTCCTCAAGCACACGGAAATAATTAACAAATGTTCCTTTGTATCTCAGCCAGCACTGGAGGTACCTAATTATGGACATTGTTTCTGTAAGAAACACCAAATAAATGTCCCTTTTCATTCCCAAAAGGGAGTAAAGAGCTATGAATGCAAAAAGCATCAGGCCCAGCAATGTGTTAGCATATGCAATTGTCCCTTACAGCTTTGTGAACTGATGCTAACTGGAGTGGAGCCACTGGAGTGAAAACACTTGAGAGAAGAAACAGGTTTGTAACTGGAAGGAAAAGGAGAATTCTCTTGCATGACTGATTAGAAAACACTTTTGCCCAACATGATTATTTGAGTATGTACTAGGAGTCATGAGACCTTTAAGGGAGATGTTGGCAGATCTTTGAGAAGTCTAGTGGTTGAAGTTCAGAAAACTATAAAAGCATCATTTTACTAGACCTGACAAGCAAGTTTGCATATTTTAGAGAAGCTCACAAAGAGAGAAGTTGTATCCCAAATATCCAACTCCCTATGAGGGGTCTTCACATGCAGCACTTCCAGCAGGATAGCAGTGATACAAAAATACACCATACAGGATGAATGTTGTCAACATTCAATTGATAGGTTTGCAAAACCACCAGAAGTCACTGGGCCTGGTGAGAATGAGAAACATCAATATAAAAATGTGGCTGATTAAAATCTTATTTGTTGGACTTGGTTTCTTTTTTTCCTTAAGTGAGTATCAGTGAAGGAACAAGAAGTTATATGATAAGCCTTGAAAGTCTGCCTGAAGAAAGAGAAAAGAGCAGCTACTGGAAGGCCAGGTTTTTCCCAAATGCCACAACTCACACATACACAGACAATGTGTCTCCTTCCATGGCCCTGATGTGTACCAAGATTCATCTTTTTATTACAGATACTTTCTTTATGGGCAGTAAGTTTCAACAATGAAGAGTTTGTATCCCTGTTGGAATTGTTTAGTCCACTCACTAATGTGAGTGAGGACATCAGGGACTGCTGTTCTGGAAAGACATCAGAATACGGTACCAGAGTTCTCTTCTTACTTACACAAGTTCTTTCTTTTCTTGACCTTACAGAAATACAGTCTAATACACACCCAAATCCTTACATAAATCTTGTCCAAAAGACTTCTAATCAGAAAAGAAAACAACAGCCCTGTACTTCTCACACTATAAAAAAGACAACCTTGGGAAAAAAACAATGCACTCACAGAGTGGTATGGTGTCTGTTAAGAGAGTTCCCATTAAACAAGTATTAGCTAGTCAAAGAATTAACTGAAAAGGGGTGGTAAGTCAGCATCTGTTCCTTGTCACTGAACTCAGGGCTATAGCAGAGAGCAAAGAAAGAAGTGAGTCATAAAAATTTTTAGCAGGAAAATTAAAAGAAATCACTGTCCTGTAGTCTGGATTATTTTCTTAGAAGGTCAATGAAAATACCTGTCGTTGCTTTTCCAAATTGTCTCCCCACTCACAGAACACCTGAGTAGAAGAATGTAAGATATGGACCAGAGAGGACTCTGCTTTTCTAGAACTGTTGTTTTGTAACAGCACATGTATTTGGCTAGATATATGCTATTCACACTTTTAATGTATCCTTTTGCATTTTATTTGTGGCTAAGTGTAAGGTAGGAATTAATGCTGTTGTTTTAACATGTATATTTCAAGGATTGTATTGTACCATATTTCACGTGTAAAAGCTGTCCCACAGCATTGTTGTGCTGGGACGAATTGTTCTGTGATTAGTTGTGACCAAACCCAGAAGAATAATACACAAAATTACTTCTTTATTACTCCCATTACAATGCATTAACTGTTGACTAGGTGTTGACAGAGCCAGACCCTGGTAGCCCTTCTTTTGGTTTGTCACAAAGAGTGCCGGCTCTGAACCAAGAAACAGAACATGCTGTTTCGAAGCATGGAGCTGGTCGAAGAGGAACGTGGGTGTCAGTGATGGGGAAATGACAGAATTCACATTTCCTTGGGACTAGAAAGAGGCAACACTACTGTAAAAGTCAACATGATTTCAGGAGGACAGATTTCAGTTATCCAGAGAGTCATTAGGTAACATTTCCTGGAAGGCTGATCCAAGGTAAAAAAGGGGATTTAAAAAGAAATCATGTACCATGAAAGAAATTATATCAAAGGTGCAACTGCAAACTTTCCAGGTGCAGGCAATGGTCAGGAAGCAGAGTAAGTGACCAACTTGGTTATATCCCTTTGATCCCTAACATGGGAGGAAATTATACAGGAAGTAGAAACTGTATCAGAGTACTAAAGATTATTTTCAACAGCACACAACGGCAACACCAGATTGGCCAATGAGATGATAGTCCTGGTAACTATTTTTTGTGAAATCCTTCTGTCAGTGCATTAATAATAGGAATAACAGAGTTAATTAACTACTCAATGGAAGAGTAATTATTAGCAAATGACATCGAAAGATAACTCATTTAATATCTGTTTGCTGAAATGTCACAGTTAAGATCCATAGCAAAGGAAGGAATCTGTGCAAGGTGGTGTTTTCTTTAACAGTCTAGAAGATGGAATAGAGGGATTTCTGAGAGGCTGAGTGGGAATGTAAATAAGTTAGATTAGAAATAAAAATTATCTCCAATAAAATGGCCTGTGGGAAAAACCATATTAATTCAACAGGGACTAATTCAAAATAATGCATTTTGGTGAGGGAGTTGCAAAACTAATCAGTTTAAAAAACACAGGATAAGGAACTGTGACATAGAAATAAGTACAAAACTTTTAATGGAACCAACAAAAGCATATTGTTGCTGAAATGAGAAAACACACTTCAGATACAGATGTATAATCTATAAGTAGGTGAAGCAATACTGATGCATGGTTTAGTGTTAGGGTCTCAAGTAGGGCATTGTGTTTGTTGTTGGGATGTTCAGAAGCTGGAGGAAAGCCATGAAAATTATCAAAATCCTAAAAAATTTGGAAGCAAAGTTTGGGAAAAAAGTGAGGTCTTTTAGCATAGGAGTGAATGATACTGTCCAGGAAGGAAACACCAAGACAGTCTTCAAATGTGTAAGAAGCTCCAGCAAAAATTTAGGGAGTAATCTATTTTCTGTCCTCTTTATGGATAGGACAAGGTATAGTAGAATTTTAGGGTTAAGAATATACAGCCCTGGAGTAGATCTGCATACGCAGCTTGTGGCAGCTCCACAATTTAACTCCCTGATAACAGACTAGAGGTGTATTTATCAGGAATGACCTGCAAGTGTTGCCCCTGGCCCGGATGAGTGACATTCTACTTGATGCTTCAAGGATGCCTTCAGCTTTACAGTATTTTGACAGTAGTGGGATCTTGACCTCCATAGGGTCAATACCAAAGAATCCCGCTTAATTTCCACAAGTTCTCAAGTGCCAGGCTGGCTCTCATAAATGGCACTAGCTAATCCTACAGCAGCCAAAGGTTTATTGGGCTCTCCTGCTCTTAGTGGACTCTTTTAGGGTTACATATAGGTAGCAGAGCTGCAATCAGAGTGGGAGATTGAGTCCTATAGATTACTCTTGTCTCACCAAGGTAATCCTTTCCCTGTTGCTTGATACCACACTGCTTTTTCAGCTATAAATTTGATAGCTTGTGACAGCCCCAGTATGAGGGAGCAGCATGCGTGAGGCTGGGAGGTGAAGGCTATAGCCAGGCTGGCTGGCCAACAATTTCACTGGTGAGGAATGCATTACTACAGCACCCAGAAACAAAGATCAGAGCAGGTCCTGTGATAGTAACCAGGGTTAGTCAAGTCTAGATCTAGTTGGTCTAGCAATGAGGGAAAGCCAAGGACAAGCCAAAATATCAAGTCAGAGCCAGTGTCCAAATCAGGGAGGCACGTGGTCAGGCACAGGGATCACGAGTGAGTGCCTTGGCTTAAACAGACCTCCTAAGATGAGGGGACCAAACCCCTACTTTCTGTTTTTTCTCACCCATTTCCTTCCCCAGCAGGGGTCCAAGGTTCTGCAAGGGCAGCAGATCTGAGCTGGCATCAGAGACCAGCTACCAGACGGCTGGGTAGGGCAGTGCCTTTACAATACAGACAAAAACATTTGCCCCAGCACCAAAAAAAGCAAATTCCCCACCACTCAGAATGACAGATGCATATTGCATTTTAAATGATAGCAAGTCACTGATGAAAGAAAGACCACTGATAAGCCACAGTTCAAGGGAAAAAAAACCCAAAAACATTCGCAACCCCAGTGGCTGGTTTTAACCAGCTCATACTCTCAAGGCTGTTGCCATAAGGAATGAGAGTATGCTGTTTGGTGGTTTGTTTTATGTTTAGTTTAGTTTAGTTTAGCTTAGTTTAGTTTAGTTTAGTTTTGTTTCATAGGGCAGATTAGCAGGGACATTTCTGATACCCTCATTTCTGGCTTCTCTAGGCTCAAGAGTCCAGATCTCCTAATGACAGCGCTCCTTCCAAAACATTTTCTGTGCTGTAGAGTCCAGTGCTACACTCATAAACTCCCTGACTGTAGTTGGGGTTGTCACCTCTTTTTATTGCTACAGCCCCTTTGCCCAGCAGCAAAGGACCACCAGAATTTCCAGCAGCAAAGGACCACCAATCTGGTCCAAAATGTTCAGTATTTTATTTGTGTTTTACAGTCACTCCATGATTATTGAAACAAAAACATTTTCTTGGTTAACTGAGGAAGTATTTGTTTGGCAATATTTGTCAAGCCATCGTGCTAAAGTGTTTGACTATAGCCCTGGTGACACAGTTGGTCCACGTATGCCAGGAAGTGACAGCATCAGCTACGTCCCACCTCCGACTCTACTAACAAATCTGACAATTTTGGAGACTATAATTACTTGATCATCTTTGTCAGAGGCTTTCACTGACTCATGTGTTACGGACTATGAGGTAGTGTCTCTGCTTTCTGGATCAAATTAGCCATTGGTGTGGCTGAGCCAGATGGTTAATAGAAGCATCTGCTTAATTTTGGTGGTTAATCTTTGAATACCACCCTGCTCATCATCTAGCCTGTTCTTTTTTCCTTCCAGGGTGTTTCTGAAGAGCTGTCTCTTCTGGCCAGGCAAAGAGCAATTGTACAGAAATCCCTATGGCTTGGGTAGATGGGTGTGCTTTTGCAGGCATGCTTTGCCTTTCAAACTAAGCTATTAAACTCAGTGAATCAAACTAGGAAAGGTATTTCACCAGACTTCAAGAAAGTTCCTCTAACCAATTCAGGATGACCACTGTTTTAGCTTTGGGAAAACAAGAACTGAAGGACAGAAAGAAGGAAAAGGAAGAGATATACAGGAGAAAACTGATTAACCAAGATGGGGCTTCTCTATCACATATACAGAGACCACATCCAAAATTATAAACAGATTTTGTTCTCCCTGGTGGCAACTGAACTAACATTTATTTAAATGCAAATGTGTATCAGGTCAGATATTGCCTTTCTGAAGAATTGTGTGGGGACTCACAGGACAGAGCCTCAGGAGTGGCCTCAAGCTTCTTTGGATAAATCTTGCTTTTTTCCATTCCCAACATCACCTCTGCTTCGAACACCTAGGGATGTTTCTGGTTGCCTGCTGGCAAAATGGCACTGGAAAGAAATTTGTTAAATTAGCACTTCTTGCTGCCAGAAAACTTTTTGACTGCAAGGTGGGAATGTGAGAAACCTCCCACTCTGCAAATGGGGCACACATTCAGCTGCTATGCTCCACTGGAAAAAATCTGCTGTAATTTCAAACAGAAACCACAGAGGTCTGACAAAGCCTGTAGGAGACTCCTGGAACTTTTAACGAAATTGTTACTGTGTTTCTAACCAGTAGGACTTTATGTGCTAGCCTGCCTTACTTGTCTAGCAAAGTCTCTTACCATGATATCCAACCAAACTTCCCATTGACTAGGATGAGATGGCCAGCAATGCACACTATAAAAATGTATAGGACAGGATATACACAGAAGGACTATTTAGATTTTTTGTGGTCTCCATTTTTCCAAACAGGATTTCACACCCACATTTTTACCATGTTTTTCTTTCAGCAAATTTCTGGCAGGTGCAATCTTCACCCAGAGAAATGGAGATCTCATTTAAAAAATAGGAATCAAATTGTTGGCTGTAAATAATGAGGTTATGCTTATCATCTTTTTCATTATAAGACAGCAAGGTGTCTTCCTTTAGGTTCATTCTCTAAGAGTCTCAATTCTCAACACAGGTGGAACAGTCAGGCTTGCTCTTTGGGCTCTGGTGGCCGTACGTGCTTAGGGGAAAAATTGCAGGCCTGGACTCTGTATCACACCTGCAGCAGCAAACACAGTGGTCTAGATTTATCACTTCCTGAGCTCCATGAGCTTTGAATCAGATTCTCTCTCAAGTTCATCAGAGAAGTAATCAATGAAAACTACAGTAACCAAAACACTGTTTGGCAGGCTGAATAAAAAGTAATAAGTAACCTCCTTTCATCAACCCTAACATCAGTGCAGTCATTTAAACACTGAGCCTGTGAACTAGAAGGTTGGAAGCAAACTACTCCAGTCAATGGAAAGACATTTACTAAGCTAAATGGCTTTGTATCAAGCTTTTACTGGATAGAGCTATAAAATATTTCCTCCAGAAGTTCTGCAGGCTATTTTAGTCTATCCACACTGTGGGGAAGGAAACTAGAAAACAATGGCTGGCCAGACCAGGAGAAAATACATAAATATGGGCAATGAAAACACAGCAAGGTAAAATCTCATTGGTGTGTAGCCGAAGTGTGATCAATATGCTTAACTGTAGCTTGAAGACTGCTCTCCAGTGGCTGTTCAGTTGTACTGATTCATAACTCTGCATGGAAGTTCTGCAGGGTGTGTAACATTTCTAAAAAAAAAAAAAAATTTAAAATGAATCCTAGATGAGATATTGTTAAAACAGCATATTAAAGCTGGAGTTCTAAAAAGATTCAAAGTATAAAGTGTCAAGCGTAAGGAACCCCACTTCTGTTAAAAGGAGAGTCTTTATTTTAGATCTATTAAAAAGAGCAGTCAATTAGCCTGCCAAAAAGATGTTTGTACTTTTGAATCTGGATATCAGCACATATTAAATTACTACATAACATAATTTATTGTATTAATAAAACACAAAGGATTCAAATCAACTTGCACAATGTCTAAGTGTGAGTGATTCACTCTTTCAGTCTGTTGAGTTTGAATCTTGTTTTAACACCAGCCACGTCTTTTTTTCAGCTAGGATACAAGTGGTTTATATTACTCTGTTAATTATGTGAGCCTTTAAAACTGTGGTTTGGAAAACATTACACATCTGAGGTATTTGTGCAAATTAAGGGATTAATGACAAAGAGCTGTTTTCTTTGTTTTTAAATGGAGTCCTTGAAAGGGGTGTGAATGCATGAGGTGGAGCTGTACCTGGACTAGTGTGTGTCTGTGTGCATTCCCCTCCCTCCTCTTTCCCCATGCCTTCTCCTCAGCAAGATACAGATCATCTTGTGAGCTTCATGGGTGACAGCTGGCTGGGAGGTTGCCTCCTTGCTCACCTGAGCATATCCTCCAAGCTATTTCCCAGGTGCTAAAAAAGAACCTCTATGCACCAACATATGCACTCAATTGTGTAAATACAAATAGCAGCTTTGTGCCTCTTTATCTTTCAAAAAAAGGTTGCTTGCCTCTACTGGAGGCCAAAACACAAACTTGTGCTTTAGCCAAATAAAAGTTATTGAGCTCAACAGAACAACTAAGTAAAATTTAATGGCCTGTGACTTAGAGGTTACACCATGTGATCTAGTCCCTTTTGGTTTCCAATTCCACGAACCTAAATGGAATTTAAGTTGTGATTTTTTTTTCTTTAATTAGAACATTGGTGAGACTGGAGGGGCCTATCTAGCTTCAGCCACATGTAGGTGTGGATGGATGACTGTATTTTCGTTGGGTAAAAGACTGCCCTTCTGCATTGTGTTTGGCTTCATTTTTGAGGTGGCTGGATATCCAGTCCAAATACAAATTGGCTCAGAATTAATTTCCACTTCCTATCCTTCCTTTTGCTTAAACAAATATAACCCAGGATTCAGCTTGCAGAATTCCTGACTTTGTGGGCAGGGTTGTAAGGCCATTCAATAACCAAAGAGCACAGTACATAAGGAGCGTGCAAGATGTATCCAGAAATTCTTTGGTATAATAATCTGACTCAATACCTCCAGTCAAGAAAGTTAATAATTATTTCCAAGTAACATTTGCCAGACAGCTGTGCAATTGCTTAATCGCTTATGTGCTGACTCAGGAGTGAGACCTGAGAGGTATTTAAGAGAAGATCCCTACAGAGAAGAACATGAAATAGATCAAAGCAGATATTGAAATACACACTGTCATAGTTCCAAATGTATCTTCCAGGTCAAACTGACAGAAAAGAAACCCTGGAAATAACGAACTTGGATTTTTAAGCAGCCATCAGAATTCAGTGTCTTACCTGGGTCTAGTCAGGTCT
This sequence comes from Trochalopteron elliotii, assembly GCA_024734555.1. Classification (NCBI taxonomy): domain Eukaryota; kingdom Metazoa; phylum Chordata; class Aves; order Passeriformes; family Leiothrichidae; genus Trochalopteron; species Trochalopteron elliotii. Next base: position 1,065,275 of record JANPWX010000639.1, read on the forward strand.
TGAAATCTTATTTCCAGTTACTTTGTTTAAAGGCTGAGAAGGACATACTATGTGACAATCATTAAGCATCTACCTTGGCCATAAGGCAGAATTTGCCCAATAAAAAGCCTTCTTGGAAGTTAATGGGATGCTTTATTTATGGAGCTGTTCATTCATGGCGGTTCCACCTACTTAGCAACAAGTAAGTGACGAAAATATTTGAAGACTTGTTATCCACCACTTGTGCCAATACATGGTCTCTACAGGATACTCTACTTTGAAAACTTCTGTGCTAAAACTGCTACTATAGCATATTGAGGATGATATAAGCAACACCTAACGCTTGCTTCAGTGTAGACTTCATTCTAGAATCAAGGCCAGATCATGTTTTAAAAATCTCCCCTAGAATTATCAGGACTCCCTTTAAGACTAAGCCCTGTGATTCAAACAGAGTATTGTGCATTTGATCCTTGCCTTTTTTCAGCTGGAAATAAAGAGTAATTGTAAAACATCCAAGATCTGCCAGAGAGATAAGGTAGCTGTAATTTAATATTAAAGGCTTGCTGAAACTTTCAGTGTTCTGAGTAATAGTATGAAGTCATAGAGGAAAAGAACGGAACCATGGCACAGAAAGGCTGAGGTTTGGGAAGCTTAGAAATTTCCAGTCTACCAATTTGCAAAAACTAGTAGACTGGATGGATGCTTACATCCTGACTGTCATGCCTTAAGTTTTAGCTTTCATATTATCCAGATTCTGTACTGCCTTAGTATATAACTCTGAACTTCATACAAAGTGTTAGTAAGTTCTCCTCACAGTTTAGTTAGACAAAGCAATCCTTTTCCAGCCTGAGAACCAAGGACACCATTGCAGCTTCAGGCCCAAAAAGTGTAAACAACAGCAAATTGAAGGGAGCAATCTAGGAGGATGGAACTTCATAACCTGAAGCTGTAATTGGACAATTAACCCCAATATGTAAATGGACCAAAACTTATAAAAGTGTGAAAACATGTGACCTCTCGTCCATCTTGGGTATAGCCTTGGCTGGGTTCTTGTGCTGCCCAAGGTGTATCCTTTGAAGGAAGGCCTTTTAATAAATACCTACTTTATTCCTTTAACGCTCTCTAGCCTCTGTTCCAGGTCGCCTCTCAAGGTACCACAGCAACATACCAACTAGTGAGATGTAAATCTGGGTGCAAGACAGTTCAGTATCTTCTTTATTGCTAATATTGAGTAGCAGCAAGTATGAAATATCCTTCCATTCCCTAATTTTCATCTCCAGCCTATCTTTCCTTCCTTCTTGCACTGGTAGGTCCTTCTATGGCAGCAACTGGCACGTCGCTCTTCCTGCATTCTCCTTCCCATGTTGTAAATGAGGCACCTACTTTGTTCTGCAGTCTGCCCTCGGGGTTGGGTAGCTACATTTGCAGTTCCCCTTTTAAGTGACTACCAACCCCTATTCTTTGTGAGAAAATCTGTCTTAACTGTGCTGCTCTTATTGTTCATTAAATCCATCTTCCTCGCCCATGGCAGGTACAACATTCCTGCCATGACTACCTTGCCTGATACAGAGGATTTGCATCCTGGTCTGTGCTGTGCTCTCCAGTGCTACTCTGTCTCTGTCAGAAGAGAAGGGATTTCTAATGTCCAACTAGAATACCCTGGCTGCCGCTTAGGGTCAGTTTTTCCCTTTCTAATTCCCACAGATGAAGGGAAAAGATTATTCCCTTCTCCATTGCAGCGACCTCAGTACTCATGTGCTAACACTGTAAAGGAAGCTCACTCCAGGCTTTCTTAACACTGAAGAGAAAGAAAGATTGTTCTTTGTATATTGCAAATTGTACCTGTATTTCTGCAATCCAACACCATGTTCTCCTGCTTTGCAATAGCACAAAATGTTGATTTTCACTTGGTTCATCATCCACAGCTGCTCTTCATCCCCTTTCTAAAGAAAAGCACATGATTTGCTCATTATCCTGTATATTTGTATGTGTCTGATGGACCCTGCATAATATCTCATCTTTCACTTGACCCACTGAATATCATCCCATTTTTTCCAGACCATTTCTGTGATTTGTTGGAATTGTTTATCCTCCCCAAGAGCATGCATCCTCTGCTGCAGCCACGAGCCTGCTTTCACTTGAATGTGTACTTTTTAGTCTTGCAACCTGCTTAGGAACATCTTGAATAGCTCTGGTTCTGGGGCAGATCCCTGTCAAAACCCACTCAGTATGTCTAATTTTGACAGTCAGCCACTGAAAACTACTCTCCAAGTGTAGTTTTCTATTAGCAAACCTTCTGTGCTATGCTGCTTACCTTTACAGGTCATTTTGACTGATATTTGAGACGACCGTAATTGTGGTTTTACTCCAGAAGCACAACTTGTATTTATTTTCAAAAAACTGCCAACAATACCTAGTCTTCAAAGCCAACTGATACTATTTGAAATATTTAAATGAATAACAGTTTAATTTCAGTAGTTATTTGGCAAAGCTTTTGAGAATCCTCAGAGGATCACTGAGGTTTGTGGGTTACTGGTCTCCATGAAATGATACATCTGTAATTTGCAATATGGATAAGTAAAATGTGACTAATGATTTCATTTTTAAGAGTACTCAGAGGGTAAGCTAGGGAATTGATTTTCAAGATTACAACTGAGACTAAAAAAAAAGCCAAAATAACATATCTATATTCTGTTAAAAATCAAACTCACAGTGTCATTAAACGTTAATAACCTTTTACTCATAACATTTGGAAGTAATATGTAAAAGTTTCTATATATGTTACAAAATATCTTCTGATATATGTGGAGAAATATATTTTATCCTTAATTTAAAAACCATATGTTGTTTTGCATAGCCCTTTCCATTCACTTTTGTGAATATTACTGGGATAATATATTCTGTTTGAATCAGAATTTCATTACAGAGCAATGTGTCAAACTAAAGCCTTTATAAGTACACTATTCCCCCTCACAATATGCACTGCATAGTAAGAAACATTTTCCAGCCATATCAGCCCTTACAATCTTTATTTACAGTTTTAAAAATGTTAAAGTGAATGGTGTAAGAAAGTGAAATAATACTGAAGGTGCAAGCATGAAAAATGGGATTAGTAATTTTTTTACGTGTCAAAGCAAACTACATTGGAAAGAAGACTGGAAAATACCCCGGATGGTCCAGCTGGACTGAATAGGTGACCTTCATCTGAAGACTCCACCTCTGTGAAGCTGGAAAGTACTGAGATGTGACCAAGGTAGCATAAAGCCTTCCCCCAGACAGAAGGATTTTGTATAAGAATCTTTGAAATGGTGTAAATTAATTAGTAGCATATGTTCAATGTGTTTCAGTAAAATAGCTCCTTGTGAGGCCAGCAGCTGTAAAGTTAGTGGTCTTAGAGACCAAATGACTTTTGGAAAAGGCAATCATTTACATACTTTTTAAAAAGTACTGCATACTTATTTAAAACATAAAGAGATTTAGGCTTGAGCAAATTCTTGTATAAAGATAGACAAGAACTACAAGCTTCATTTTCTTTCCATGACAGCAACAGGCTCACTGTGGAATATGTAATGCTTTCTTTCAAGTGATTTGTAATAAAGGTTTGAACTCTTTTGTGCAGGGAATATGAGTTGATTTCTATTCCTGCAACTGTCTTCCTAAGGCTTTAAGGAATAAACTGTAGCTCTTTAATGGTGTGCAGAGGTATTACCAGCCCCCAACTTCCTTGGAAGTGTGGTAGGTGGTGGGCATGAAATACAGGTTCTTCAGGAAGCCTAGCACCACTGAATGGTGGTGAAAATGCTGAAATCCCCTTCTTTGAAGGGGTAGATGGGTTAGATTTCAAACAGAAGCTGGTTTGTCCTTACTAGTGGGAGGCTTCCAGAGGAAAAAGGTAATCCTTTGAAGGCTCCTGTTGTTTACTGTAAGAAACTGCCACCATGGTTCATTGCTCACAGAACATTTCATTTCAGCTCTCTGCTCTCTTCCTCTTCCTGCCTCACAAGTCTTGGGATTTATTTCTTTTTATGCCTTTGCTGCAAATGGAAATGTTATGGTCTAAATCTTGTTATTTCAAAATTTCCAGTAGAGTAACATTAGAGAATTGTTATTGAATTTTAATTGAATTGCATTGAAATTGCAAAATAGCCATAATATGCTCTTTTTTCTCTTCAGGAGTTCTGATCTTTCTCTGCTCCCCTGCAGGTACTGCATCCATCAACCACCCCAGGGAAAGACAAAACTGCAAAGTGCAATTGCCAGGGACTTGTCCCATTCAACAAATAGGAGACATAAGAGGTTTCGAGTTCCATTACTGCCATCCTGCCATCCTGTAGACCTTTTCCTCTTGGACCTAGACCCATTACAAAGATAACACCTGAGCTGTTTTCATGGCAGGAGAAAAGGTCTCTCTCCTCATACTTCAGTGTGACATATGTACCTCTCTGTCTAAAGATGCAGAGTTTGTAGGAGATACTGTTCACAGTGTTAAAAGTTCTCTTTCTCCAGAGAGAAACATCCTTTTGCTGTTCAGCTTCAAAGGGTGCCACAACGTGTGACAGATTTGTGCAGACCTATCTGCTGAGGACAGTGGCTTGGCCAGTGCTAAAATTTATGACAAGCAGGAGTTCAGCGGTTAAAGGAGGGATTGCAGCCTCAGATTGTCACCGGACGACTGGGTGACAATTGGGTTTCATCCATGAGGCAGCATGTACTGGATCCTGAGGTGTGATGGCAGCTGTGGATGTGTACATTATCTCAGTGGGCAGTAATGGGTCAGATCCTGGGTCAGTCATAGAGGTTCAGTCAAAAGCAGTAAAAGACAGGGCCAGAGACAGAGGTGGAGACAAGATACTCTGAGACGCCCATCCTGAAGACAAGCTGCCTACAGCACAGGTCTGAGGTGCAGCCAGACCTGTGCTGCAAAAGCAGGATAACAGCCAAACTCCAGCTTGCAAAGTCACAGTGGGCGGGATTCAACTATCACATATACCCACTGCAGCTCACAGCTACCTAAATATGGACACCCTAAATACAGACACAAAACAAACTAATGGCCACAGTGGGAAACCTTGGTGCTAGATGTCTTGGCAACCAAAGGAAAGGTAAGCTAGAGACGTTGACATTACAGATTACTGAGACCCACTTTCCTGTTCTGGAATAGAAATTGCTCTCCTTCCCATGTTTCTTCCCCAGTTTTATTCTGTTTGAAATTTTACCTTGTTTGAAATTGANTCCCATGTTTCTTCCCCAGTTTTATTCTGTTTGAAATTTTACCTTGTTTGAAATTGACCTGCTCTTCCAGAAATGTCCCTAAGTCTCAAAACCAATATGAACATGTTTACTTCTAAAGTTAAAAATTCCTTGTAAAGCTCCTGATTTTCCTCCCCAGCTTCCTCTGTTTAAGTGTTTTCATGTTCTTCCTTTTTCTGCCACCATTCTGATTTCTTGTAAATAAAGGGCACTTTCCAGGGTGAACAGTAGTTTCCTCTTCATCTCTGGGAATGGTGAGTATCAAAACTGGCTTAACGAAACCCTGATTTCCTTCTATCTGCCAAACAAGGCATGATGCCAAAATCAATATATGGACAATGCAGTACTTCTGGAAGAAGGCTTACTTTGGTATGTGACACAAAGGACTATATCTTTTAAAGTAGCAAAACACAGATAAGATTAATTTGCTCATTTCTTGGGAATTACCCTTTTACAGAAAAGAAAAGTTCACGTTAAAGTTTGTGAGTGTTCTGGGATAAAGTCAACACTACCACCTACTGGCCTCATCTAGGAAAGTTTTATCCTTTTTCCACTTTTTATCGTTTTTTTTTTTCTCTTCCCCCCTCCTTTTTTCATCTTTTTCAATTTTTCTCTTGCTTCTTTTTATTTTATCTCTTTTTCTTTTTGGTTCTTTTCCTTTCTTTGTTTCTGTTTTCTCTTTTCTTTTCTATATTTCTTTTCCTCTTTTTCTTTCCCTTTTCAGATTGAAAATCCTGTTTCCCTTTGGAGAATCTACCTATTCATAGACACAGAAATAACTGCACCAACAAAGACATAGTATTGGAAAATATACATCCTCAGAATGATATATTTGTTCTTTTGTGACCCTTGTGAGATAACTTGGGGTGCCTTGCTGCTGTGAATGGAGTAGCTCACATCCCATCACTGTATTCTCATAGAACAAGTAATAAGGCAGAACTGACAGTGTCTTCAAAATATGAAAAATCACCTTTTCGATCTTTTGTTTTTTCAAAATCACTCCATTGTACTGGAAGTCCTGCTCATCACTCACTGCAAGTAAGGTAAACAGTATGATTTGGGGAATTTATTTTTTATTATTATGTGGTGACAGTTAGGATCCCCATGTTTCCCAGTTCACATTTCCACAGTGGCTGTCATTTGTTCCTGAGGACCATTTACAACTTAAACCAGCACACCCTGCCTGAGAAACACTGCCAGTATGCTGAGTCCAAGCTATCTTATTTACTTAAATGACCACTTAATGGCCATCAGTGACTTTGTTTTCTTTTGTTCCAGTAGACATCTGAAAATGTAAATATGGGCTATAAAGACTGAAGGTCCCACAGAAATTATTTGCTCTGGTTCCCTCAAAATCATCTGTTTTGCTAGTGCAGTTGTCACAGCTGCAAGACAATGAGTAATTCTTTCTAAAGAAACTCAGCTCAGCAAAAATTCATTTTGCCAAGTAATGCTAACATATGCAGGATATCTCCCACACACCTTCTTCCTAGGTCCTGTTCTTATTTTTTGCATACAGTAATTCTTCTGTATTTTGATTTTCTTCACTTTCGGTCTGAAAGCCAGTAAAAATAATGAGATTTCAATTACTTTCATTCTTTCATTTTTGCATTTTTGCAACCCTTTAAAGGTTACAAATTATTGCTAGGAATGAGAGACGAGAAACAGGAACATAATTTTAAAAAGCCCTCCTAATCTTTTGTTTATAATTTAAAAGTAACTACTATAAATGGCTCCCTGTGATCATTTGTGTTCCGTTAGTACCTATGGGCTCCAACTAGGAAGCACATGGGGATGGAATGGGTTGCCCAGATTTGTGCTGTGAGTAGAGCCAAGCCAACAACTAAACCCACAGCTCAGACTCAGACTTATGGCCGATCCTCTGGACTGTGCTTCTCCCCTCCCAGCCAAGAAGAACATTTTCAGAGGCTGTAATAGCCACTCCTGTAAAGCCAGCCACTCTTTGCTTAATGAACATGAACTCAGAGCAGAGTGTTGCTGCCTAATAAACTATTTCATTTAGAATACTTAAATGCCTGTGGAAGGTGGATTAATCACCTAAGAGCCAGATTTCCAAAGTTATTTAAGCATCTAAATGCACAAAAGACCATTGACTGGGGTTTTCAGAAGTGCCTCCCTGTTTCAATCCCCTGAGATATTCACCCAACAGTTTTAGGCAGCTTGGTGCTTTTCATCACCTGACTGGGGTTCTTGCTGGGAAAGAAGTCCTCAAAAGCAAAAAGGACACCTCCATATCATAAATATGGTTCACAGCCAGTTCCAGGGGCTGGTGAGCCTTCTGCACACCTCCCCCTCTCCATTGCCTTGGGGTTGTACTAATTGCTGTCCTCAACTCTGCTAGAATTGTGAAGATTCATATTTTGCCCAGGTTATGCTGTCTACAATTCACTATGTGTGGGCTTCTCTGATGTGCTTTGGAATTCGACATGACCATTTTCTAACCTTTTTCTCATGGAACAGCACTGACTCATTGGATGGAACAGGCAAGCTGCTTTGCTCACGTCTCCTCTGAAGTCCTGGGTTTGTTTTCAATGTCCTGAATAAATACTACAAGCAGGATGTGACATCCACCCATCCTAGCTTCCCACTGCCAGCTGTAGAACTGAAGACAAATACATGTTGCTGAGAGTGCTCAGGAATGCACAGGCTCCCACACTTCTTGTCAAAATGCAAGTGCCTTTGGTGACAATGCCCACACAGGTACATCACAGCCTCACATGGACTTAATCTTTCATTTTCACGTTTACAAGAAAGGAGATATCACCTCACCATCATCTATGATACGAAAGCATGATTTCTTGCTGAATTATTAGTTCTGCTCTGTTTAGGTGCCAGTCTAAGTGCTCCAATGCAAGTGGTTCTGTGGTTCCACCAAAATTCTCTAACCTGCATTTACATTAAAAAACCCCAAGCAAATAGTAAAATAAGAGCCTTCAACCTTCTCAACATGCCTTCTCAACACTTTCCTCACCTCTGTTGGTGTCTGCCAGTTTGGGTGAAATACGTGTTACTCTGCATCCTTACTGGGTGCTGTGGGTTATGTCTGCTGAGCCTGCCCAAGAGCAGGGAGATTGCAGGAATAGCATGTGGGTTGCTCCAGGATGAAAGGTATCTTAAAGGCAAAATATTTTGTTTAATTGGATAGTCTTCCAGCTGTATTAATAAAATATTGGCTAGCAATGTTTATATAAACAAGATTTATCATGGTAAGGTTGATTCCAAACTTAGATTTATTGTGCAAGAAAATGAAGAGAAATCAGTCATGCTGTCAATCCAATTTCATTCCCTAGCACTTTTTCTTCTGAACCAGACAGGCCCCTGGAAATATAAATTTCTTAACCAGAAATGTCCTTCAAACTTAGCCCTGATGCCGATTTGAAGCTCAGCTTCATCAACTGGTTTTTGATGCAGTGCAGAACTTCAGTATTACTGGCCCAAGTGAAAGGGAATCCCTGGCCATTTTCAAAGGAAAGAAGCAATGTTCTCTTGTTCAAAGAAGCACATTAAAACCCCGAAGCATGGACTGCTGCTGTAAAGTTGGCCTCCCTACTCTTTTGCTGTGCAAGCTTTTAGCTCAGTACCTTGAAAAAGAAATATATATTGGGATGTGCACATTCCACCGCAAACCTTTCTTAGTGAAACCACAATGTTTTTTGCCTTTAACTGCCAAAACCCAGGAAAAATTTTACCGGTTCAAGGAAATCCAGACTTTACAGCACAAGCATGCACAGTTATGGGTCACAAAACAGCTTTGACTTAGGTATTCATTGACTGTTTGGAATAATTGATATAGTTGTGTTTCTAAAGGAAATATATCAGTTTTTAAAGACTGCATTTTTTATTTTCGTATTTTCATCTCTCTTGGTTTCAGTGAATCTAAATTTTTCCTTTTGGATTATAGGTATAACTACCATGGCTATCTGGAGGCGGGAAGTCAGTTGCCATTGAAATGCTAAAGCAACCTAGAGGGAAATCCTCCCCACATTTATTTAAAAATAATAATTTTTAAATAATAATTTAAATTATAAATTATATTCTTAAATAAATAAATTATTTATTTTAAATAATTTTCTTTGTTTTAAATCTGTCAGTTCTAAACCCAGCAACTTTGACTGCCTATATTCTTTAACAAATGTAAAATTAAATAAAAAATACTAGAGAAAATGATGTTAATTGGTGGAACTGACACATATGAAATTGTTTAGTCTTGAATCTGACAAGGATTCATCAGTTTTCAGTAAACAAACATGGTGGGTATTATTTCTAGACAGGATATGTCAAGTTTTATATGTGAGGGCATCTGCAAGGGCTCATTCATCAACTTGATGAAGGTGTAAAAGGTTTTAATGACCTCCTAAATCTCCTTCCTTTGGCTGTCATGGTGAGATGCCTTCCAAGGTCGGTCACCCAAGCAAGCAGGTTCACTTGCATTGTAAACAATCATAGATCAGACTGAATTATAATTGCTAGTGGACTCCAGAGCAGAAGGGCCTATATATATCACAGCACTTTCTTGTCAGGGCAGTACAGGTCAGCTGTGTTTGTTCGTGGACATATTAGGCTTTGGTTTTCCTGAGCCTCTGCATCTTTGACAGTGGTCCTGCTTCCCCATTGTATTTGCTGTCTGGACAGGATGTTCTACCAGAGGAAGTGCTCCTTGTGGAAAAGGCGTCAATTAGTTGTCCAACTGACCCTCACTCCTACTGCCTCCCTTGCACAAGATAGATTGATTTATTTAGATATGAGCTTACGTTTGTTTTATAGCTTTGCCAAATGAGTAAAGCAATAAGGCTTACAAGTTGCTGACTAAAGCAGGCAATAATGCAAATTTCCATTTCCATCATATGTCATCAGCCATTTATGTTATATACAAGATAGTTTTTGAATGGAAGAAACAATAAAAAGGGCATGGCTGGTCAACAAGGTTAATTAATTGCTGTGTTGGCAGGCAGCTTTGTTTGAGAAGGCTGTGATGCTGTAATCATCTGAGACTTTCAAGGTTTTGCTGAGGAAATGGGTCATTGAAAAAATACAGGATTTTGCATAAATTGTCTGATAAATAAAAGAGGAGGGAGAAAATTCTTAGCAATCTAGTGTAAATATCAGTAATCAGGAATATGATACATTAAAATACATACATGTTTTGGGTACATTTCCCCAGAATAATTTGTTCCAATGCATAGGAAAGCAAACATTAGAATACCACAGGCAGTTTTTAAAAGAGCTCTTGGTCCCTGGGCAGAGTTCTGGCAAACAAAGGAAAGCTCTGCTTGATCACCCAGCATGTGTTATGGACTGCATTTGATTTTATGGCTTTCCAAAAAGCTGTCCAAAAAGAAGGTAGGTTGGTTGGTTGGTTGGTTGGTTGGTTGGTTGGTTGTTTTTTCGAGTTTTCCTCCCTCTCTTTTTGTGCAAGGAGTCTCAACTGTCCTAGCATGTGTTTTTCCTCACCCAGCTGACCTAGGCCAGGGAGCTGTTTGCCAAGAGGGTAAGCAGCTCCCAAAGTCAGTGACTAGAGTGCAGAGCTCACCGATTTAATTTGGAATAGCTGGGGTTTTGCTCACCTCTGTCTTCAGGGCTCCTTATTTATCCCTCTCTTCTTGAAATTCACTTCCTTCCTTATTTCTTTATTACTGCAGCAGCTGAATTTGCTCTGTGCCATGGTACAGTTGCAATGTACAATGGCAATGCAAAATATCTTTTTCTAAGATGGCAGCTCTCAGATGACTCTTAAGCATTAAAGAAAGTAGGCAAGTGAAAACTTGATATGCAGGTAATGTTGTTTGAAACCCCACACCTACTGCAACCAGCTGGAGAAGAAAGATCCTTTGTGAGATAACCAAAACCCATAAAACTAAAGCAGGATCTTCCACCCAAGTGAACCTCTAGGGAAAGGATATGATTGACCTCTCCCTACAAAATTCACCCATGCCTTTGACAGTGTAAAAAGAGAGATTTCACCTGCTGAAGAAAATTGAGTCACAGCATCTTGGTCTTAGTGAAGCCGTACATGGATCAGACCTTTTCCTCTGCTGTAATGTGAGTACAGTAAGGCAACCTCAAGCACCATTTATGGTATGTGTGGAAAAACCAGGCTCAAACTACCACAAATAAGAACAATTCTGCTTTCAGAAGGACTGCCAGTTGGAAATCATTTGGAGGATAACTCTTTGATGAGGCTTCCATTACTCAGGTTTGGATTGTTTGTTTTAAACAGAGTGTGTTTAAGAGCTTATAAAAAATATCAATGGAGATGAAATTATGAAAATAAAATGTAAATATTTGTTGTTTGGTCGTATATCTCATGTTTCAGTTGAAATGTTGACAATGCTTAGACTTATTAGGGAACCCCAAAAGGGACAAAACCACTGGGATTTTTATGTTAGGCTGCAAGGCTTTCTTTACCAAAGGCAGGGTAATGTGTTCAATTCTGTAACTACTCGGAAGATATGGCAAATCCTGCAATGGGATCTGTCTACTGGGTGTTTATAACACATCAGTGCCAGTCTCCTGAGACAATTTTTGAAAAGCTGTAGTTTTTACTTTGTTCTTCTCTGTTTATAAAAAAAAAAACCAAAAACAAAAACAAAGAGATCTTCTTCCCAACTTACAAACAAACAACAGAAAAAATAGGTTATCATAAAGGATGGAATGAAGATTTCCTTCTGCATCAAAAATGTTATCTTCATCAGCATGCACTGTGAAATTATTTCATTATATTACTAAAGCACGGGTGGGTTATTTGGCACTCTGTGATTGCTTTATTGCAAAGCTTTTTACCTCAAGTCCTATTTAAAACATGTGGTTTCTGCACATTCTGGACTATCCAGTGGGAGTTTTTAACTTTACCAAGATTTAATTGAAAGTAAATAATTCTATTATTTTTGCATTGTTATAAGCCGAACACTTTCAGATGTCTTATGTAATTACACTAATTACTTAAAGGCAATGCAGGCTGCTGCACAAAGATTTATAATGCCTTCAGAAATTAGGTAATTCTCATGGTTTTTATTTTTAGTTGAGATATGTTTGGCTCAGTTTTTAAAGAGTAGCAGTCTTCAGGTAACTGGCCAAACAATGCAACAAGGCACAGTTTTAAGAGAGCACTCTGTCTCCCTGCCCAGAAGATGGAGCTGGTTGGAGGACACACAAATTCACTAGCTACTTCCCTCTGTGGCTTATTTATAGTGCAGAATTTAAGTAAGAAATACTTGGAAATCTGGATGATTTCTTTAGACTCTTACCAGATTTAAACATGAACATCATTGTACGTGGTCTCTAATTACAAAGCCCTATACTTCATAATAAGATAAAATCCTATGGTCGCAGTGGGATGGATCCCCCTGCTGTGAAAGTCACTTTTGAAAACTCCTACAAGATGACTTTTCAGACTCACTTCAGAGTTCACCTGAAAGAGTGCACTTGCTCTAGGGAGAATGATAACATTTACAGAGAGTTCAAAACCCGCTACACAAAGTGTCATGGCTCAGGAATGGAAGTTGAGGAATAAAATTGAGCTTAACCAGGGAGCTTTCTCTTGGGGCTGGGAACTTAGGCATTCACTAAAAATCAGTCATGAAATAAAATTTAAGAAATAAAAAAAGATCTATGGATCTTGTTTCGGCTAGGTGTACAGACTGTACAAGTCTGCAGGCTGGATGTCTCCTGGATGCCTATGTGTTTGGCCTCTAAGTGTATAGGCACAGGGAGCCAAGTAGAGGATGCTGGTCTTCCTCTTCTGGATATATCAGCCTTGTGTGCACTACTGTTTTCTCAGTTGTCTTCTCTTGATATTAAATTCTTTGCATTACTTTAAAAGCACAGGAACAAGACAGTTTCCTAATGTCTTTCTCTGCACTTATTTTGAAAACTAAGAAAACAGATCTGCCACCCAGTGCCTGCCAAGTTTGGTTCTGGCACTATTTGTTGAGTAGACAGTGCTCTATAAATACTTTTTTTTTCATAGCAAGAGATATAACAAATACACACTCTACACTGTCTACAGTTCTTTTCAACCACAAACACATATGTACTGTGCTCTGGAGGCTCAATAACAGCTATTGGACTCTGGGCTCTTTCAAAAGCCTGGCATAACACAGGCAGCTCTGTGTATGCTCATATACGTGTGCACATATGGAAGGCATGAAAGTATCTCAACTTCTATTGATTGATTGCATTTACATCATTATATACCTTTGCATTTCTGCCTAATTGCATTTTCTAGACTCACTTTACCTGCTCTGTCACAGAAGCACAGAATGGTTGGGGTTGGAAGGGACTCTGGAAATCATCCAGTCCAACCCACCTGTTAAAGCAGGTTCATGGAGATCAGCTGCACAGGACCATGTCCAGGCAAGTTTTTAATATCTCCAGAGAAGGAGTCTCCACAACCTCTCTAAGCAGCAAGTTCCAGTGCTCTGGGCTCAAGCAAATGGAGCAGGCACAGTGCAGAGTGCAGTGGCAAACAATGCCTAGAATAGTGAAAAACAACCAAGTTACATCTCAGTATTCAGGAGTTAGGTCCTGTGTCTTCTGAGGTAGTTTCCCAAAAATAGCTTGTGGAATTATGAACTATTACATGATACTGGAAAAAAAATTATTTAGCTTCCTGTGATGCCAGCAAAACTGAAAACATGCCATGAGTTTATACTTAGTAGACATTAATAAAACCTGGGAATTTCTACTTTTCTTCTTTCATGGCATATTTGTCTTTCTAAGCATCCCATGACTGTACAACAACCACTACCACTTGCTGAGGTGTGTTTAGTGAAAGAGAGTTTGATCCCAGTCTGCTGCTGCACAAAGGTAATGGCAAACTTGGTGCATGATGTGTCAACGTGCAGAGTGCCCCTGAAGGCTGTGCTTCATTCATTCATGGATGTAAAGATCCTTTTCATCTTTCTTTCTAGTTGCAGCCTTCTGGTATGCTGAAGCAATTACTGGTATAGAAATTTGCAGGGGGTGGGGATGGGGGTGGAATTACTCTAATGAATGGTCAATTGAAATTTCCCCCAGTCATTGGTCAGTATATTTAAAGAATTACTACAGTAATTATATTTTATGAGCATGAGTCATTTTTCTGTTTTTAAAAAAAGTACTTCAATTTACCCATCTCTTTTAGTACATTTCCATTTGGTGTGGTTTGGCTGCATGGAGAAATGCGGCAGCTGGTTACTTGAAAATATTTAACAAAGCACCAGATTCCTCAGCTCTGGCATACCTGTGGACCACATATATGGACATAATTGCAAACATCTGTCTACCCACCCATGTAACAGCTAAGAGGAGTCATTTAAGAAAAAGAAGGCTAAAAAAGTCAACTTTGAGGGTGAGAAACTGCAGAGCTACCTGTTTGTATGTTTATTTATTCATAATATATTACCAGCTAATGGTCTTCAGAGACAAACTCCTTGGCCATTCTCACAGGAGGGATGTCACAATGCAATATATTGCAGTACCACAATATATACTCATTAAACCAAGCAATGATAAGTAATGAAAAAGTCATGAAAACTTTAAGAGCCTTCCTATCAGATAAAGAAGGACTTTCTCTGGTGATGTGAAACACCAAAGAGGAAAATGGGCAATGCACCTTGGAACTAGTTTTGTGATAAGTAATTGATCTTAGATTTTGTGAACCATATAAATTACTTCAGCAGTCAAAACTGAGACTTTGGATCCAAACTCACCTTCCCACCTGCAGTGAATTGTAGGCTAGGGAGCACTGGTGAGTTCATGCTAGTCCTGGTTTGATCCAAACCTCAGTCCAAGCTCACCCTGACCCAGGCATCCTGAATGCAGTGGTTGCCTTCAAATTAAACAATTGGTAGAGTCAACTCAGTGTATTTTCTACACTCCAAAACTGGCTCTTTTTATGATCTGTTTTCAGATCTCCTGGAAATTAATCTTTCACAATAGCTTGAATGATCAGAGCCAACATCCTTGCCTAAAATCCTTCAAGCTTTGGGATGCTTAATATCTACACCCACAATAAAACTTGCTGATATGTGTTATACTCACATCAGTTACACTGACTGGTTGTCACACTCAAAGCATC
Organism: Trochalopteron elliotii; assembly: GCA_024734555.1. Classification (NCBI taxonomy): domain Eukaryota; kingdom Metazoa; phylum Chordata; class Aves; order Passeriformes; family Leiothrichidae; genus Trochalopteron; species Trochalopteron elliotii. Next base: position 1,080,582 of record JANPWX010000639.1, read on the forward strand.
CCTCTCCTTTAATCCACCTTTGACCCTCCATTGTGTATTTATTTAAAAAGCAGAATGGTGGACTATTGAAATCCTCAGATGTGGTAGTCATGACAGAGCCATTTCCATAAATCCTTGAGCTGTAAGGATGGCATATTTGAAAGTGAGAAAATTCTGGGCAGCTGTTCTGCTTATGCAGGAGCAGGGAGGAAGGCGCTACTATTTGTAGACTTTCATCTCCTGGGTCTATAAACAGGGTTCAGATAGGTAGCTTAGAATAGCTCCAAGGTCACTTCAAATTTCTTCTAAATTATGTTAGGATACACAGTGAACCTAGGGCACATTCTGTAGCTGGAGCAAAAGTGATTTGCAACAATCTTCCTCCTTGCCGTGTTAATTTCATAAATACTGCATTGATATTTTGTACAAGATAAGGAGATATATCTCATATCTCCTTCTTTCAGTGGCAGATTGTTCCTTGTACAGCAGTGCTGCCCTATGAATCCAACAAGAGCTCTTGTCAATGCACCTGAGGCAATTTAAGACCCCACAATGCCCAGCTGACCACACAGCCCCTCTATAAGAGACTCCTACCCCTACCAAGGAGGCAGGGGAGTGAAGCACCCCAGGAAGGTTATTCAAACCCCTTCATCCATATGCAAATATTTTACAGCTAAAACTGAGTGCTCAGTTTACTACATATGCAACCAATCCATGGTGAATTACTAAACTAAATACAAAGTTTTTCCTGCCCATTTATTTTCTCTTTCTCTTGTTGCTAGACTCCAGGTTCTCCTGAAAGGAAAGGGACATCTGTCTGAAGAAATTTACCCTGGGCAGAAAAGAGTTTGAGCACATGGCTCTCCCTGCTATGTCTCAAGGCTCTGTGAAAACCCACACAGGTGAAAAAAGATCTGTCAATGCAGTGTTATGAGAAGCAGAACATGCATTCACAGCCCAAACAAAAGTAAAACTGAGGATGTGGTATGGTATGGTATTTTCTTGGACTGACAATTTCTGGCTGGTCAAGGTCTGAATGGTCCGAATGCTTTGAATGGACTTCATTTGCCATTTGGATGTACCTCAAGTTGATTTACAATGGAAATGATACCGTAACACCATTACTCACCGTACAACTCCAGAGGTGCATAATATGTAAAATCTGCACCATGTTAAAAGGCAAGATGGAAATCAGCTCTAAGCATTTATTTTGTGGCACAAATTCTAGTTTTTTTGCCAAGCCAAAATGCTGTCTCCTGTCATAAATGCTACACATAAATACTGCATAATGGGAACAAGGTGTCAGCTAGAGAGGCTTGTAGGTTCTGCTTAGTTCTTAACCTATTTTTTCTGTCTTGACATATAGCGCCACAGTTGTGCTACTATTAGGCTGACTAAAATGCTGTTTTCCAAACAGATGCAGTGAGACCTAGATCTATATCAGACAAGAGTCATAAGATCCAAGGAAGGGCATGAAAACCAGGAACAGATCATTACTGACCTGGTGATTTCCAGTTTCTTTGCAGAACTGAGCTTTCACAATTGTAATTTTTGTTTATACAGAATGACAGTGAGACATTCACTGTCTCACTTACAGATAACTATTGCTAAAACAACTGCATAGAACAATAATTATACCTCTGGAAAGATCCTGAAATGTCTAGCAAGGATTGTGTCCCAAGTGGACTGAAGCTGGGATTCTTTTTCCCCTATGCATTGATTTAGTTATTTCAGATACTTGTAATTAAAGAAGCATTGGGATCATTGGTCAGTAATTTGATGTCAACCACGATTTAATTGTGATTATTTCATTAATTGATAGATATGGAACAGAGTCTGTATAATTAGCTGTAAACTCCAACATCCACCTATTGTCTGAAGGCAGGGGATTGCGCCAACTCTCCCAGCATGTGTTGCACTTTGGAAACTAAAGTCACAGCATGAGAACATAACTGGGCATGAAAACCTGTATTCAGGGATTTCAGTGCAGATGTAGAGGGAAGAAAGCATCTTGCCACAGAGAACAATGAAATGCTTTCACAGAACAATTGAAATAACTTTCCTCAGCGGGTGAAGGATAATCCTGTGGAACCAGCCAGCACATGGCATAGATTCAATTCCCTGCTCTTTGAGACTGTGTATAAATGGGCTGGACCCAGAGTTTTAATTGTTCTTGACATTTATCAGTAAAATATCTTCTTTTTATCTGTTAAAGGGTACTTTGTTTTTCTCACTGGCATGTGGGTAAGAATCTTGAAGACTTTTGAGGTCCTCTGATGCCATTTCCAGGATCACAGGGTACTCTCTGCTTCAGAGCTTTCCTACCTTTCTATCCAGCAGGATTACTAGATAGCACTCCTATAAAACAGGTATGAGCACCAGATCCAATGAAAGTAACACTTTCAGTTCCTTCCTTTTACCTCTAAGTTATGAATGAAAAAAGACAGATCAGAAGGAGTTGTCTCATGTTTAACTTGTTCACTGAGTGTGATTCTGACCTCTTTATAATTCTTAGTAAAGGATGGTCCTAATGAGGAGTGGCCAGTGTCCCTGCTGGACTGATTTCACAAAAGTCAACGGTGAGCACATCAACGTGAATTAGGTGCTGTTGAGGGTGCTGCTGGATATCCCCCTCTTCACCATCTCTCATGATGATGGGATCTAAATCAGAATCTGGTAGAAACCATGGTAAAAGTTGTTTTCTTTTCACCATTCTCTGTTTATCCTCCCAGTACTAAGAGGTTGGGAGGATACTTTTAACCAACCAGTTAAAAGTTCACTTAAAAGGCAGGTGGCCAAGAGCAATGGCAGCAACAACATCACTTGTCAGAAACAACACCCAAGAGATATTACCAGCACAGGAGTTTGTGGACAGTTCTCCACAAGTCCTGCCCCTTTGCATTGTGGGTCTTTGGACTGCATTTTGGTTTTGTGGTGAAAGAGACCCCTCCAATGCCTTGGGAAAGATGCTGATCCTGGGAGTGGACAAACTGATTTTCCGTAAGTGTGACCTGTTCCTTGGCTGTCCAAGAGCAGCCTCCCAGAAGGAATGCTTCTGATGAATTATGCTACATCAGCTGGGTTTGTCAATTGTTACTAGCCTAGTATACTTTTCTGAGTAAGAGCTGGACACATCTCCGATAATTTTTCCCTTCTTCTATTCAGAGGCTTTATTCCACACTTGAATTTGTTCATCTGCTAGTGCCACTATTTATCCATGTAGAAGCACCAGATAAAAAATTCTACTAAATCATGAGAAGAAAGAAGCAAATTCTCAGGTACTGTAGAGCAGAGTGGATCCACTGAATTCAAAAGAATTGTGCTGTATGATGTTCTGGCCTGAACTGTCACTAGACTGTTTTGGGTGGGGTCAGGATAGAGAAAATCCTCACAGGTAACTGAGTCCAGACTCTGTTGCTTCTCTTTTACAGTCTCACCAATTTACCAAGCAGTCAGAATGTATAGGTAGGTGGGGTGTTTTCCCTCTTCTGTTACTTCAGTCTGAATGTCCTGGTTGTTAGAAATCTTATTTACAGACCAAATTGATGGATATTACATCCATGTTATATCCACAGTCTCTTGTGGCTAGTCTCTTTATCCTCATTAGTTTTCCACTAACTGGTGCAAATAAGGAAATAATATAATTGATCCTCGTACTTGAACTACTGGATTGAATAAATCAATGTCATTGAGGTGGTGTGTCCTCTAAGAGCAGAGCCACACCATGACACCACTAGCTGAAGCCCTGGAAGAAATAAAGTTGCATTTGGTTCTAAAAATTCATTCCAGAAGCCTGGGCATGCTATTGATTTTACTGCACAGCTTTCAGTTCTCAAACTAGGTCATTTTAGTGACCTACTTTGCAGCAATTTTTTTTTGTGTCCACAGTCATCCTTTTGAAACAGGTACTTTAGCCTTTCCTCCATTTTTGCAACGCTGTTCCTGATTTAATACCTTTTTTCTTGAACAGAAGTAATCAGAATCATATATTGCATTTCAGATGAAGTCTTGAAATTGTCTTACAGCTGCCATACAAATATTTCACCTGCTACATCCTAAGATCACAATTGCATCCAACTTGGGGATCATCATCATTATACATTATACAGTGGTATATCCAGGCACACGTTCCTCCTCTCCTTTGTTTCCAACAGAAATTACTGTTATTCATCCTGAAGGGCTGGATTTTGCAGGGCTATTCACTTTCATTCCATTTCTATTACTTCTGTCCTCATGCTCATCCAGTTTTCTCTGCATGGTATTCTAGTTCTCCTCTGAATTGACAGTGCCTTCCAACTTTGTGTCATCAACTTATTTCAAAAGCCCACTCCTACATTTTGAGCCAAAACCACTCCTTGAGGAGCTCCATTAATAACCTATCTCCAGCCCAATACTTTCTCTCTTGACACAGAGTGCTGTCATCTTTTTAACCATTTTTTGAGCCATCTTACATTTTCTCTCCTAATCCCCCTTTTCCTTACCTATGCAGACGCTTTCTCACATGGCACCAAACCAGCTGTTTTACTGAATTCAGAACACTGTATTTCCTTTGTCTAGGGAGAACAGTCATCCTGAAGAAAGCTATTATGTTAGTCTGGCATGACCAGACTGTGACCAAACCAGACTAAAAATGGATGTTTTCCATTTTCCGGCTTATCTTTCTCCTTTTTTACAAAATCTGTTCTACAGACTTGCATATGGTTGCAAACTAAATGATCCCATGATCACCAAATGAGCTTCTCCTCTTGTTATTTAGTCGTGTCCTCTGACTCAAGCATCCCAGAGGGGGAATTTCTAAGGAGTTGATGATTTCTTGTGCTGTTTCCCCCAAAATGTCTGCAGCGGAGAGTAACCTGTGCCCTCCAAAGCAGGTTTGATGCGGCACTTGGAGTTCTATTTCTAGCACCATAAGACTAATTCCCTATGGGCATACTGTGCCTCTCTCCATTGTCAGTGTTATTGTGCACAAAGGGAAACAAAAGGCACCGTGTGTCAGTTTTAGGAAAAATCATGATTAATCTCCACCTTGGCCTAGTGCATGGATGTTCCCATGCTTCTTTTGTGCTCAATTCCTAGTTACATGGACAATTTTTTTTTCTTTTTTCTTTTTTTTTTTTTTAATTTCCTCTGAAAGGTCTAACACAGCCTGACTTTTGGCAATTTGTACTTTATTTCTGCACTTTGACCTCTTAAGATGCTGCATTCTCTGCTGATTAGACTTCTTCTCATTCTTTTTAGGCTCTCTGTCATTATTCATGTAATTTTAAAGGTGGATTTTTATTTGTTTCCTTCCTACACAACCCCCTCCTACTTTTACCCTTACTTATGAAACAAGTTCCAGGTATTTTTTGGAATTCTGACTCAATGCAATCTCAATTTTAAGTAGCTGTTGCTTTTCAGCCTCTGTCAAGAAGTGAATGACTCCTTACTGAGGCAGTTAATTTTCACACATTTCATGAACCAATCATTATCACTCCCAGGCTTATTTTGTTTCCAACTTCTTTTGATCAATGCAGAGCTTGGAATACCTTTGGCCAGACAAGTCTCTGTTCTGTGCCTTGCAGAATAGGGGATTGCAGAGACACAGAACAATGGTTCAGGCAGTAAAAACCACAATAATAACCTTATTAAGACTTTTTGTCCTGAGGTATACATATTTGTATTTAGAGAAGGAGTGAATCTTAATGCAAGACTGAAAGTCATCAAGTTTATATTTAAATCACATTAACAGAACCAAAGTATGGCAATGTGTCTTAGCAATTCATTGTACCAATGAAAGGAAATCAATCCTCCTCTATCAGAGCTCACAGAAAAAAAAGTGTTTCTTCTTAGCAGTACTAAGTTGGCCAGGGGAGACTGAAGGTGTGCTTTGAGCAAGCTACTGGGTAAAAAAGTGTCATTTTTACAGAGCTCTGTTTGAGGGAAGAAAGAGTATACTTAAAGAATACTTAATATTTACATGTACTTAAGCCCCTGATAGAGGTACCCAAACCCCATTCTCAGTTTTTAGCTTCTACTGTAGCTACTTAGCCAAAAAGTGGAAAACTGATTGAAAGAGTTATTTCCTCTGCTGGACTGGCTACTGCTCAGAAGTTGGTACAAAGGTATTGGACAGCACCAAGCATGAAAGTTCCTAACAAGGGTCCCTACTATGAGAGATAACTACTGATAGCAATATGAATACTTAAATTTAATCTTTGCTGTTTACATCTAGACCTAATCCTAATTAGAGCAACGGTGAAGGTGTGAACTGTTCTCCATCTGAAGAGAAATAACATAGGCTAGCACACAGAATGCCAAAGCCTTATGAGGTGTGGCTATTTTAAGAGGAAATATTTAAGTAGAAATGTCTGAGATGGAGCACTCAGCCTTGACATAGAGTGCAGCCCTTGACCAGCAGGAATGAGGTGCAGGCAGGCAGCCCTTGGCAGCTGATGTCAGGATGTGGCAGAACTGCATTTCTGATGTTCGTAAGAATGCATGGGCTGCACTCCTTGAGCTGAACAACAGAGAGGAAGGAGGAGTACAGTCTTGCTTCCTTCCAGGCAGGCTTTCATCTGACCTGTTTGAGTCTTTTCCAAGGACTACACTCAAGGGAATGGCAGGAGACATCCTGCCTCCCTGAGGCATCACAACTGAAGTGGTTCACATGCACAGCATGAAACACAAGATCCAGGGCAAAGTTGTGCATAAAATGAGATGTCTCACCCGAGAAGAATATCCCCTAAATTGTACATTTGCTTAAAGCATTGTTTCTTATCACATACCATGTCTTTGGGAAGATCATTATGAGTCATTAGAATATGTGTTCCAGACTCTTATCAATAACTGCATTATAGCAACCCACGTTATCATGGCCATGTTATTTCACACAATTCCCCCTAGTTAGGCAATGCATTATCTTATCTAGGAAGATACAAAACAGTCTCTACTAAAAACAGATACTACAGGACAGTGCTTTTTTTCAGTCAATTTTTTAAAACCAAAAATAGCAGTTCAGCTCCTAAACCTCCAACAAACCAACGTTTCCATACCCCTATGTCTTTTTGTCTCCTGAACATGGGATTTTTTTTCCTTCTCTAAATGTGCAGAGACCCAACACAGAAAAGTTAGTTTACTGTGTTCTGTTATATAGACACCAAGTTTCTATTTGCACCCACAATATGCAAAGAAATATGTTGTAGCTCTGACACTGGCAGCCACATAGATTTCAGAGAGGCTCTGACTCACTCTATAGAGAAGTGTGCTTAAGTCCATGCAATGAGTTTTCTCTCCTTTTTTTCCCTTCTCTGCCAGAGAAGATAGAAGCCAAAATCAGGATACTACAATTTTTTTATGCATATAGCCACCACCCACCAAAATTAATGGGAGAAGTTTGAGTGACTCCCTGCTTAAGAGAAATTAGGAGTACTTTTAATTGTGTTTTTAACTGAAGCATGTTAATTCAGATTTCTGGCAAGAAAGGATAAATTCTGCTCTCAGGCAACCTCTTACAAAAATGTAATCCAGCTACTTTGCCTGGATCCTGGAAGAAAGATTTGGACTCAGGACGCTGGTTATGTGGTAAAGGAAAACATCAGGTTCTGCAGTGTTTGAAGCTGCCTGCATGTCTCCAGCCAACCTGCATGTCACAGATGTGTTTTCTGGCTGTGGGAAGCCAGTGCTGGGCTGCCACGCAGTACCTGTGGCACAGAGCACTGCAGTGACAGGTGCCTCCTACAGAAGCAAACACATTACACTGGTGTTACCTCACCCAAATGATGGCTGAGAGCAGGGCAGAGAAGCCTGACCACTATTTATCTATCTGTATTTCTGATTTTATTCCTCTAAGTTTTTGATCACTTCAGAGTCTGGTGGCTTCAAAACAATGCCAGGAAATATTAGGAAAAATTTTAGGAAATATGCCATAAGAAAGCAATGACTGCCAAATATTTTTAATTTGTCAGGGATTGTCCTTAATCCATGCCATGAGCAGAAGCACAATTGTTTTCATTCAGAATTTGACACTGGCTGAGCTGGGGCATGTGCTGATATGTCATATAATGCTAAAACTTCAGCCTTCTCCCAACTGCCTCTGAAACTTGAAAGGTTTAAGCACTCATTTTTTTCTTACCTAAGGGGTGGAATAAATTGTACATCTCATCTGGCTTTAATTTCAGCTGGTGTTAGTAGAATCGCCAGCACTGTAGTGGGGAATTGGCTGGAAACATCCCTGCTGGACTCAGGGACACTACCCTCCTGGAGATAGGTTTGCCACAGCACAGACGTTCTGTGCAGCTGATGCAAAACACTATTTGAAATATGGAAACTTCCAGAATTTTTGCTCTGTGGCCAAGATAATCCCTCATTTCTGCCACTTCACTGGACCCGCTCCGTGGAACTGATGTGAGAGTTTAGCTCAAGTCCTGGTGCAAGTCAGACAAGGCCAAATTCTCATCTGGGCTGTACTCTGATAACTCTATAAGGCAACACAGCTGAGCAGGTGTAATACAGAGTAGAAAAAGTAGCCAGCCTTAAGCCAGCACTGCAAATTCAAGGCTTCGTTTTATCCTGTGTCTTCTTTTTGTAGTCCCATTTTTCAGTGACTGCAGTTCTGCTCAGTTTCAGCCACCATGCGCAGAGCTCATCGTGGTACAGGAACTGCAGTTTGGACCTCATGTACTCCTGGCTCTTAAGGCGGACCAAAAATATCCTCAGGGACAACTTTGTAAATGCTCAGTATTCATCTCAGGTGCCAGAGTCTTACAAAGTGCTCGTTATAAATCTTCTGGAAAATGTGACAGTGTAGTGAAATGTCTGAACCAGAGCAGTTCTTTTCTAGAAGTTGGATTTTCAGCATGCCATACACTGCTCCATTTTCAAATCCTTATTTCAGGAGCATGGATTTTTATCAGAAAGTTGCTAAGTAATTACTGGGGATTTTTGTTTTGTTTTGGTTTGGGTTTTGCTTTTTTTTTTCTTTAAAAAAAACAATAAAAGTAACTCCAATGCCATCTAACTGATTATCTTAGGGGGAAAAGCATCAAGTTAGTTTCCTTCATATGACATGTCAAGTGGACAGCATCTTGCAAGCCAAAGACATAAACACTAACTTACCCACATAATTTTATTACTGGCTAAAATAAAACCATATGATGTTTCTGTATCAGTGCCTGAAAAAATTAGTTCACTAGATTCTGGCACTATAAAGTGTCCCTAACACTTTTGTTCATACACATACAAAGTCTGATGAAAAACGGTGATTCTTATTTTCAAGGAATAGAGGAATAGCTGGAAAGCAGTTCTCCCTGAAGAGAAGTTACTTCAGCTGTTTGACATTACTTCCATCAATGTCAACTCAGAAAATGTTAAAATTGTAGTGTATACAATAAACTAAATTTTATAGGTGTTATTCTATAGAAAGTGAAGTAAATGTAAGGATTCAGATTAAGTTAAATAGATTTTAGAGCTGTCTTTGTGCTTCACACCAAACATTACAGATACATCTTCAAATGTTCTGACACTGTATTTCTCGCAAAACTTAGAAATGGTGCAAACTAGTTTCAGGAATAACTGTATAGTCAGTGTTGCATCTATCCAGAAGACAAATGCTTCCATCTGTTTAAAAGAAAGACATTGTTTAATTATATTTACATACTTTTACAAGAAGAATGGCAGCAGAAATATATGAATTCTGGCTACAGCAGTGTTTTAAAAAACTACTGGTATTCAGCATAGTTATATTTTGACAGAGGAAAATATAAGTTACCCACAAAACCTGCTATCTCAACTAGCACATTTGAAAATAAATGCCATTATTTATGTAATATCTTGTCATCCAGGGATCTTGAAACATTTTACAAATAAGAATGACATTGAAGTATTCTCCCTTATTATCTCCATTTCTCAGAGTGAAAGTGAGGTATTTAACTCTGTTGAGCAACTTGCCACGTTTGACAAGCAGAGCCAGGAATGGGGCCTTACTGTCTTTTTCTTACATGGTATTTCCTATCTCTTTTCACAGAATCTGTTACTACAGATCACATCTACTGTAGCTAGAAACAGCTGCTTGTGCAAAACACCTTAAAATTACCAGAAAAGTCCATGAGACTGACAGCTCTGGAACAAAAGCCTTCATTGTTCCAGCTTAGGAAATGAAATGTAACTGTCCGATTATATATCTTGTGGGTGAGGCACTGTTGAGCAGCATCACAAAGAACCGCAGGGCAATGTGACAAAGCCAGGCTAAGATTTCAACCTGCATTGCTTGGCACCTGGTGAAGGGGTTGGGATAAGCTCAGTCTGTAAGACATGGGACCATAGATACGGAAGCTGAGCAGCTCTGCTCTGATGCTGAAGTGGCTGCAGATCTGTTTTATGTCCCCACAGTCCTGAGGGATCTCCTCTGCTCTGCCTTTGGCAAACCAGGTGCTCCTCCTTCCTCCAGCTCTCTGGTGCCCCTCAAACCAACACCAGACTCACACACACACATACACACACACACACACACTCACATGCCTTTTGTTTGCTCATGTTCCCAGGAGCATCAGGAAGCCAATTTGTACTGAGTCCATGCGTTACAGAAAATCGTCTCTTTTCAAAGCTTCTCTAGGACTTTTAGTCCTCTGAACCTAAGACCTGTTGGGTGAACTCGTTTTTAAACATGACCAGGTGCTGCCCGCTGGCTCCTGTGATTAATGGTGCTGTCCCTTGATGGCCGTGTAGTAGAGAGGATGAGAGATGTCCTGTTCTTTCTCACCCCAGGCACATGTGGCCATTGCATAAAGTGGCAAATCCATATGTTTAAAGCTGATCAAGTGCCTGTGGGTGTTGTTTTAGAGAATAATTTTCACTGCAGCATGTCAATTTGCTTGCCATTTACAGTTGGGGAAATGCTGGTGTGATCTTCACTCACTGCTTCACGCTGGCTCTGATGACTTTTGTGTCTGTTTTGCCTACTCATTCTGAGACATCACTGGCCTCCACTCGAAATGAGACATGTGATGTTTAGGTATGCATGACAAAATTGTCAGAGTTTTCAAAATGAAAATAAGGTGTCCAAAAATTCAGGAGAATTTATAAGCTGTAAAATAAACCAAATCTGGACATTTTCTGAGCCAGAAAGATACAGGACAGGTCCTATTGACAAGACACAACTATTTAGAATTTTCATTCATAACAAAATGTTCAGTTATATAACCACAGCCAAAAGAAAACCACACAATTTTTTCATTGCAATTATTTTAAATAAAATGTGTCATTTTTTTTCTCAGCCTGATCTTTGGCGCCAAGATAGAATTGTACTTGAAATGGAGCAGTAAAACACAATTAGCCTTTTTATTTAGCAATCGTAGTTTCAAATCCATTCAGCTCTAATAAAAACTTGTGGAGTTCTTGAATTGACAATAAATCACAGATTAAGATGCCTAACAGGAACAAATACAAGTTCTATATTTTTACAAGAAACACTTGATATTGCAGCCTCTCTGCCTGTTCTTTGTTCTCCTCCCTACCCCTTCGCTCCCTCAAAAGATTTGATTTATGCCACCGTGGTCAAAATTTCATTACCTTCCATTTAACACAGTGGAAATAAAACCTGTCTTGAGAATTCTGGAATATGTGAAAAATCAAAGTTTGCTTTTTTGATCTTTTGCTTTAGGGTATTGAACAGAAACTCCTTTTCTTTTCTATCAGAAGCAACTACCTTGATTTTTTTTATTTATTTTAAAAATTTCTTTCAGCAACAAGGAATGGAAGATTAAAGAAACGGAATATGGTTTATAAAACTTTTTTCCATGGGCGTGCCCTATATGACAGACCGTGTCCCTGAAACACCTTGGCTCAAATGTAGTAGCTGTGGGTGTGGTGATTATTTCCTGGCACAAGGAGGGATTTCAGGAAAGCATTGACTGTGCCTTCTCCACCCAGGCAGGTTCCTGACCTCTACTTACAAGTGACAAGAACCCTCATGTGCATAAATCCTACAGAATCCTTTAGGTAAAACCACTCACAGTGTTTGCATTGTGGGACTGTTCTCTTGAAAGTATAAATGTATGCACAGCATGCCTGAGGGTACCCAGTTTTGAATTATAGAGTGCCTTGTGAGCAGTCGTGGCATTTGGTTTGAAGACACTCCCCCTGCCTCCCTCCCCACTTCCCACTTCTTATTTTAAATTCAGCTTTTCAAAAGCTTGTTACCAAAAATATTCTGATAGATCTGTGGTGGTGCTGACTAGCAAGAGCTTTGCAATAGGGAGTGAAAGATCACTTTATAGACTTCAGGTCCTTCCTGGAACAGCTACTTTTTTCCTTTCACTTTTTTCCCCCTCTTTTGGCAGATATACTAAAAAGAAAAAAAAAAAAAGAAACATAGAGTGTATGGATTTATTGCTCTATGGGGCTATTAGATGGGTAGCCACAGAGATCAAAGTGCTCTCTCTGCTGAACAGGTGTGGCAGGGAAAGTGCCAATTCTCTCCTTTCTAAGCCCTGCACTGAGGGAATATAATTTTTGGACAAGACTTTACACAACCAAACCTGGAGAGAGCCTGAACTAAAAAAAGTTTCACTGAATAGGAGGAATGGACACAGGAGCTGTGTATCCAGATCAGGCTTAGATAGGTGGTCTGACAGAGTATTTAAGTAACACTAAGCTAATTCTCGCCCCATTCCTTTCAACACATCTAGCTTCCCCCAGAATTTTTACAAGGCAGCTTTGATGGTAGTAAGTAGATCATTAGAGAAACTATTTACAAGAGCAAAAGAGACTATTTACAAGAGTGTGTAGTGACAGGACAAGGAGAAATGTCTTCAAACTGAAAGAGAGCATGTTTAAGTCAGATGTTGGAAAAAGAAATCTCTACTGTGAGGGTGAGGCACTGGCCCAGGAAAGCTGTGGATGCCCCATCTTTGGAAGTGTTCAAGGCCAGGTTGGATGGTGCTCTGAGCAATCTGGTCCAGTGGAAGGTGTCCCTATCTATGGCAGGGGAATTAGAACCAGATGATCTTCAAGCTGCCTTCGAATCCAAAGCATTCTTATGATTTTATGATTCTATGGTCATTGGGCTACTAATCTGATCTTTGTGTATAGTCAGACCAGGCGATGTGTTTGCCTCATACAGGGACATCTTGTTTACTCTTACTAGAAACTGTAGCCACTGCCAAAAAGCAAAACACTGTATCTGTTCAACAAATGACCCCTCCCTCTTCTTTGTAGAAGGCTAAAGTATTCTGATTAATCCTGTCAAGGAGACTGGTGGCAAAGACGAGCCAATGAGAAACAGGAGCATGAACTGGAAAGGAACAGGCCATATTTTAGGCACCAACGAGAGCAAAACTACCCAGGGACTGAAGTTTCTGGGGTCTACCGGTACCAAGTGACACATGGTTTAACTGCAGCAGTGTAGCTGTTGCTGAGAGCTTTGATGTCTTAGGAGGATCTTGTGAAACATCTTCATCAAGCAGAACAGGGCTTAGGTCAGTGCAGGGAATTCATCAAGGGACAAAGCAGTCAGCCAGCAAGTCTGGTCTTTGGAAGCCTTGAAGTTTAAATGGGCCTGAGTAGAGCCCTGCCTTTGTTTAAGCAAGTCCAGGAAGAACATCCTGGAAAGATCAGGCCAGAGGCAGTTGGGTTTAAGAAAAGGAGGTTAGGGTAAACAAAGACAAGAATGAGGTGCTGAAATGGGCTGTGGCCTCCAAAGCATCCTATCTTTAAATAATCTTGGCTGAAACCCAGGATTCCTGGTCATTCCTCTGCTTGTTAGCAAATATCTGTGAAACCCACATGAAAAATTTGTTTGATTCTCCTTGGGTACAGATCTGCAGCACCATCCCTGCCATACATCACACTAACTCACATCCCTGTCACAGTGATTCTATTCACCACTAACACAGCTTACCATATCCACAGCTTACCATTATGCATGGGGAAATCTGTACAACGCACAATCATCTAAAAGGATGTCACTGACTTGTTACTAATGTAACTGATGTTACTGAAATGAAGTACTCAGAAGCAAGGAAATGTCTGTCCAGACTACACCCACACCCTAACTCACATTAATGGATTATGATTGGGCCTTTAATTGCACTGAATTCAATGATCTTGGAGGTCTTCTTCAACCATTAATGATTATTTGATTCTTTGGTATAAACCCCCAATCTTATTCAGAAATTAAAATTTTCATTTCTGCACAGTGAGTATTTATTTGGGGGTATTTGTTACCCTGTGCAAAGAATGAGAGAGGAATCTAGTGAGGGAAAAAAATTGTCCATGTGAGTGCTTCTTGTAAGACAACCTTTTAGTTGATGTTCTTGTGTGATGTTTGACAAAGACTGTTCTGAAATATTTTACTGTGTAGTATCATGAAGTCTCTTCAGAATAAAGAACATGGACCAGGAAGGCAGGTTTTCTGAAACAGTACACCAGAGACAGCTGATAACACACAACCCGAGCTCTGAGCTCCTTCATTAAAAGGGATTGGGAATTCATGTCAAGCTATCTTTTTTCCCATCCTTGTCTTGGTCTTCCAAATATTTTAGAAAATGTGTATATTTTTGTCAGGCATTTTAGCATAGCTGGGAAGATGTCTTGGGTTTTTTTCCCCATCACTTCTGGATTTTTTTTACACTCTTATGGAGTGTAAACAGAATGCACCCAACATAGTACCTAAGCACATACCTAGCTCCAGGCTTCAGTGGAGTTACTCATGTGTTCACAGTTAATGATACTTACATTACATGGGTTTGTCCTCCTGACAAAGAAGCCCAATGGAGAAGGGCTGAGAATTCCACTGAAAGCCAGCAGGAGTTGGCCATCTGACTCCCCAAACTCTTTTAAAAAGCCCTGCAATTCTGGGCTGAGGCCCAAGAGAGAATTTTTAATTCCATGCCAGTACACTATGATTCAGTGCTCAGATCTGATGTTATTAAGTGAATAAGGGAGCCATCACATTTATTTGCCATGACTTACAAAAAGACAAGAAAATCCCCCGGTGTGCCAGCACTTTGAGCATTCACTTGGTTGTAAACCAGCTGTTCATTAACAGTATATCTGTGTTGGTTGCATGGTTGTTCCACTTACACCCAGGCTGCACACACAGGGTTTTACCATCACTTGTTCTCTTTTCTTTGCACAGCATTGTCTCCACAAAGAATGCATGTAATTTAGAACATGGAGAATACTACTAATTATAGAAGAAATGAATGGAAGGAATACCAAGGGAAGACATAGGAAACTAGATTGGGTCACTCTCCCATGTCTCAATTTCTTGATTTGAGAAAAGGGGAGTGATGGTACCAATTGCCTCTGAGTACTTATGAAGAAAACCCGAACAATATATCTAGATTCATATGACAGCTGTATGTAAGTGGAAATTAGCCTTTGGGCATGCATGATTTGGGTAAATCTGAATCTGTTTTCAAAAGGACTTTGGAAGGTATCTGTCTGTACCATGTCATTTACAGACTGTCATCTGCCACATACCAGCCTTTTGTCTGAAAACATCTGGCCATTATACCTATTCCAAAGAAACTGCAAGATTTGGGAAAAATGGTGGGAAAAGTGTATTTTTTGTTAAGTTTTGGTTTTGCTTGATTCATGCTCAAACTTTCCTAAAATAGTCACTCTTGGAAAGAGAACAACTCTGGAAAAAGTTCAGCCAAGAAGGCTAAAGTTTATGAAAATAATAAATAACTGAAACTGGGCCTTCAGAATGGAAATGTTTAGATGAACTTCATATTAGTGCTTTTACATATTGGTGCTTCAATGGTTTTTTGAGTCAGAAATATAGAGTGCAGGAAATGAGTGGGAGAAAATCACTGGGTTGCTTTTGCTTTTTTTTTTTTCCCCTACTGGTGTACTTTTAATGAAAACAGGAAGAAAATAGAATATGACATGTACGTTATGTGATACTGATACAGTTCACTTAGACCAATGACACATCCTTCAGCTACCAGTGAATCATTCTTGATGAGTAAAGTGAATTGCAACTGAAAGTGGAAAAGTTTTGTAAAATTTATAGCAAGTGTTCACATCATGCTTGAGTACAGTAATACATGGTAAGCCCACAAGGTACCTTCTGCTGTTGTGCAAAGAGAGAGATGAAAAGAAAGAATGAAATCATGTAAGTATTTCAGTTTTCTGAGATTTGTAGAATGATGCTGTATTGACAATATAGGCATCAGTAAAATTTGGAGAAGAGTTGGGGGTAATAGATAAAATTAGAGCTCATAAAATTTTCATCATTTGATATGTTGCAGGTACATCTTAAAACATGTTTTTGCTTACTTGTGATGAATGCTGCTTGGAAATACATGTTTGTACAGCTTTGGTGGTTACTTCATTTCCCTGGAAATGCTCAGGCACTCAGTTAAACACTCAACCCCTAAAACGAACAAACACAGAGCTTCCAAAATGGCCTTCCGAAAGCATTTGAAGCATACATATTATGGTGCAGAAAAATCATGTGAGATTCTTCCTCCTATGCGTTTTCTGCTGACAAATATGTTCACAAACATTAATTGAAGAGAAAATAGAAAAGGAATACTATTTATCCTATTTTCCTGAGTCTTAGTGATGTGAATGCCTAAGCCTGTTATTTGGTGCCTTTTCCTTCTCTCTGGCAATGCTGTTTGATGTTCTGCAGTCCAACATGAATAATCTCCCCAACAGGAAAGACTTTGGGGTTAATAATAGGTAAAAATGGCTGACCTCTGAGTTCCCCCACGTCTATATTAGCATCTTGAACTAAATAAAGCATGGTCAAAACCTGAAGGATTGCACGTATTTTTTCCTTTGTAGCCAGTGGCCAACCTCTGTCTTGCTCCTCAGGCCTGGATGGAGGAAAGGAGAAGCCTGCATGACACTCCACACAAGCTCAGGAGCTGCCTGGACAGAGCAGAATATAAAATGAAATCTCAGTCACTGATAAACACTGCCTCACCTCCAGAGACACAACAGATGTATGGAATAAGGTTTTGACTGTCACCAATCACTAGCTCAGAGCACACTGATACAAATGTAGTTCACATTGCTTTTTCATGAGATTTGAAAACAATTATCACCCATCTCTACAGAAACCACATATTTCTCAACAGTCACCTCTTTGGTTTCCATAGTGATAATCTTCATGGAAATTAACACTTTTTGTGAATCAATCTTGTCACCTCTTGCAATGAGTGAAACTCATGGTACTCATCCGGGCTTCTTTCAGTGACCATCAAGATGCACCCTGATCTTCCTTCTGCTCCTTTAGCATGGACTTCAACAAAAACCAATTTGACATGCAAAATGTGCAGCCAAACTCTGCTCTTACCATTAGCATTGTCAGAGGTATAAACCAAGAATAACCTGACAGACACATATGAAGGCCTTTGAACCTGGGGCCAAAATGGCAGAGTCAGAGGTCTGGCAGAATGCATGCACCCATGTGTAAGCAGGGAGTGGACTCAAAGCCCTGGCAGCAATCAGGAGTGTTCCCAGACTCCAAAAGCCATAAATGATGGATGAGTTAACTGGCATGAGGGTCCAATTAATATGCCCCATTATTGGACAGATTTTTCTAGCTCCACTCTCAGAGCTCTGGATTTTCTGAACAGACTTCTGGCAAAAATTTTCAACATTTAAGATACATTTCATCTGAAACAGGGATAATTGTTTCTATCAATTACTAAATTAGTTTCTATTAGTTACTTAGCTGACAGTGCAATTCATATCTTGAGATGAATGTATGAAGCACTCAAGTAGTTCTTCTTTCCTCAACAAGGAGATGGAATCAAAGAAAGCAACTGTTAAAGCACAGAAAGTAGTAGGGTGCTGGGAAAAGAATAAACCTTCAAGAGAGTGAAAGGAAAAGAAAAAGAATTAAGAGAAATCAGCAAGTACAATTAGGAAATTTCAATGTAGTAAACTAAGTTAGCGAGGCCAGGAGAGGGGAAAATTTGAATCCAGGTCCAGTACTGGCACACATTCATCTAAGGCTTTTGTTGCAGAACATCACATAAGAAAACTGCGATTTGTTTTTTAAAACTTTTTAACTGATGTGCGTGCACATTCCTGACTTTTATTTGGAGTTGAATGTTTGAATTTCCCCCAATGGAACTGAAAATCCTGTTCAAAGTACTGTGCTGTTCAGACAGGCCAAGCAGCTCATGTGGTAATGTAATGCTACATAGATATAGTCAGTAAGAAGGAGGAGAAACAGAAACACTAACTTGGGATGGGGGCGGTGGGGTGTCCTTCTGAATTTCATAAAAATTCTTCTTTCACCTCAAATACTATACTAGCTAGTCCATACTTAGGATTCTGATTTAGGCAATCAGAAGTTAAATGCTGAGAGATATGCACACAGACACAGAACTAACATATATTTTTTTCCCATTTACCATTTCTTCCATTTTGGGTAGAAAAAGATGTCAATGAAAACATCACTTCTAGTCTAATTTAAAGTACAAAGAGCTCCTAGACAGAGCAAAAATACAAGACATTTCTCTGAAAAATGTTTTGAAAAGTTGTGTTGCAAGCTTTCTCCACACAGTAGCACACTGTGCAGGGCACAGAAAGTTCTGTCAAAAAGTTTCATTCCTGTTGCAAGACTGCCCACATGAATGTGTCACCTAGTGAGTCCTGATTAATACCATTTGTCTGTGAAAGTCCTTTGCCTGTGTACTATGCATGCAGGTTGCAAATCACGGAATTTATATGCATGTATATGCCTGAATTGACCATTTGTAGTTGTGCACAGACTGGACCAGGAGAAGGCCGTAGCTACCAACTCTTACAAATTAATAGCAATATGCTCTTTTCCCTACTGCCTTTGAAATATTTCTTCCAAGAGATACAGTTCAGCAGGGACCAATTGCTTTCCCATTAGCTTTCTACATTTAGAAAACATAAATTAATACAAACCACATTAACACACAGTTCTACTAGATCCATTACAAAGCCTGGAATTCCCTCCAAGACAAGCACCAGTCCTTTATTTCAGATTCCTGTAAATCGTGACTGGCCCATTTTGACTTTTGACTAACGAGGTGTGGTGCTGGAGATGTCCTTTGACTGGATAGGGTCAGATGTTTAGATTGACTTGTGCTGCTGTTGGCTCTGTTTGCAGCAAGAACCAACACTGCTTCTGCAGAACATACTTTCCTCTTTTGAGCTTCCATGGTCCTCAAAAGCTGCTTTTCCCGCTGCCAAGAGGCGAGACCATGCAAAAGGGTATGATCTCAAATGATCAAAGTGCAACAAGTAGCTTTCAGAGAAGTGGCAATAAAACCAATAAACAAGGCTCAATGCAAACATGCAAGCATTTGATTTTCAACCATGTCTGATTTCCAGCATCCAGAAGTCCCACACATTCTGCCAACATTGCCTGGTGCTCAAGGTCTCTGGAAAAAACTACAGATTTTTTTTTCCTCTAGGGACATATTTTGTTTGCTATAGTATAGTTTGTTATATGTATTTAGTTTACTATAGTATGTTTGAAAGACCAAAATAAATTCCAAACATCACAGAGCCTGTAGTCAGAGGCAGAGGTCTTAGTTAATCCTTAGAGTCCAAGAAGAACTGTAAGACTGAGTAGACAAGTCTTCAGGTTCACTGTGTGAGAAAGCCTCTAAGGATTGTTCTGTATTTATGAATATCACAAGCAGAGATGTCAGGGAAAAGAGACTGAGTGTGTATGAATTCTGAATACTTACATGGATGGTGATAATGATAAGAACATAGGAGGCCTTTTTATTAATGTATGGCTTGGACAGAATGAGTGCTTGTGAGTGTAAGCTCCATGTTTACCCCAAAAGTGAGTCATCACAGATACATGGAGTGGAACACTGACCTTGTTCTGGTTTGGTGGATTTATTGGGATTTTGTTGTTGTTGTTGTTTGGCTTCTTGGTTGGTTTTGTTTTTCATTTGTCTAATCATTATCTAATTAAATCAATTTCAGAAAGTTACTTACAGTTTGTCTAACAAGTTCCCAGGCTCTGGACAGTGAGTGAGTTCCAGGGTATTTCATATCTTACATCAAGTAGGCAAGGACTTTTTGAATCCATCAACTATTTGTGTATTTCAAGCCATCTCTGAGTTTGCATCCTGGGATTGCAGAGACCTGGCTCAAGGTTTTTTTTGAAACTAAGCAAAACTCAGCTGTTCAAGACCTCAGGACTCATGTGGGACCAGGCTGCTCCTTCCATTGGAAAATGAGAAAAGTAGGGCTGAGACAAGGAGTCATGGGAGACAGTTCTGTGGGAATGGGCTTGCCTTTCTTCCTGCCACCAGGGGGGAGACTGGAGGTACCCAGCACCACATACATCCAGTCTGTTCAACATCTATTAGCGTCACTGTCCAAAGCCCTGGCATGAACAAACCACTGAAAACAGATGGTTTACTGTCTTGGCAGGGCACTGTGCTAGACAGAGGCCACCTTTACGGATTCCTGAGGCTGGTATTGGGAATGTTCAATTTTTTTGGTGAAATTTACTTCCTAATATATCATTTTCACATATAGAGACAAGATATACAATATCTTGGAAGATAAGTCTCTCTCTGTTTGCTTTCTCAATGCTTTTGAAGGTAAAATGCACAAACAAGGCATCCAGTTGCAGACTATCACCTACCAAGGGTCCTCTGCATTGGGACCAAATGCAAAAAAAAAAGGGCCTAAAGTGAAAGCTCACAGTCAAAAAATTTGGGGTTCCGTGCAAAAACCAATGTATAATTTTCAACAGAGCAAATAGTTTCCACTTGTTCAGCCTCTGCTGTACTTAAGGCCATTAGGGACCTGGTATCATTTCTCAGACATGTATGAGTGGATAGACCCAGTGCCTTAGGGGAATTCCAGTTAATGACTCCAAGGTCATTACCTTGTGTTCTTCCGACGCAAGCCCTCAAGCGAATTTAGTTGGCTATATTACCCTTCTCTTCCCCTGCTAAAAACAATCTTGCTGGCAGTGCTGCTTTTCCTCAGTAGAAGTAGCCACATTTCAGTGACGGGTGACGTGAGCTCTGCAAATACAGAGCCAAATTCCACAGCAACGCAGGAGCATGTATTTATGACAGCAATGGATTTGTGCCTGGTCGCACTGTGGCTGTAGGAGGCTGACAGATGATAAAATTGTCTGGGGTGGAAAGCATTATAAAGTTTTGCTGATGTAGCTATGGTAGGCAAGTCCTATCACAAATCTGTTTGAGGGTCTCATGCTAAGCCTTTCGACATAGGTATTTACACAAATGCATTTCAGAATTCATCCATAAGTTATTTGCCTTTTGTCACTCATTCAGTTCATTCTCCCCTCAAAAAAACTGATAGTTTGTTATTTTTAAAGCACTTCTTGCTTTATTAAAAGCTATGGAAAATTGATCATCAATGGTATACTACAAAAACTAGTATTTAGTTTGGAGATGAAAGGGCCATGCCTGCAGCATTATCAGCCCTGGCTTGGAGCTAGAGTGCTATAAAATGGGTCCTCAAAAGTGTATGTGTGTGTGTGTGTGTGTGTGTGAAATTACCCAAGTGCAAAAGGAATTTTTGACACATAAACAACTATTTGTCTCCTGCAGTCTTGAGCATAGACCCATTATCTTATCGTTCATTAGCAGCCTATTGAATTCACATAATCAGTAATAGTTTCTGGAAGCTGTTTGGCAAGAAGAGATGGAAATTACTAACTCACAGCTGGGTAAGAAAAAATGGCAAATACACACGTTGTGCTTGCACTCTTCCCCCCCTCTTCCTTGGACACTGTAGATTTATTGCCTCACGGTATTCACAGATGATGTTTTCATAGTCACTAATGAGGTCCCAGCAGTTTTTTAACAATAACAGGACATTACTACTCCTAAGATATATTATGTGTTTTCCCCATTTTTCTCCATTTTGGTTGAATACTCAGAAGTGTGCTAGCTTAAAAATCTTCTGGTTTATTATTATTATGATTGATAGTCCAGTCATGTGACATAAACAACTGCTGAGGTGTAACTTTTCAATTGCTAATTTGTTTAAAAATGTAAAATGTAATATTTTAACATGCTGGTCATGGTTTTGTACATAAAAATGACAAAATGCTAGTTTGGTGTTTTTTGTTTCTACAAGTGGAAAGGCAACACAGTAAAGATCAATTTCCAAGAGTGTTGTGCATTCCTTTTTCCTCTCTGCAAGAATCTGGCTTCAGCCCATCACAGTTGACGGAGATACACAAGGTAAGATGAAAATATTTACTGAAAATAGTTAAAATTATTTTGTTTTGAGACCGATGGCCCTTCTATGTTTATTCTGCAAAACCAATTCTTTCATATACTGATTCAGGAAAGCACATAAATATTTGCTTTATTTTATACACGTGTTTTAGTTATACTAATCTTCAGATAAGCGTGAGGATTTTCATTTTCATGAATTTGATCTTTAACGCATAACTCTTCTACAATAAAAAGTAGGTTTCATTTAGAGTAGCTGGTAGTATGCTGCTTTCTGATGTTAAATATAGAACTTGCTGTCATTTAAAATCATAATACTTAGAGGCTGTTAAAGATGAAGTCACATTTAATGTATAAGTATTTAGTGAGCTATAATGTGTAAACCTAAGCAAAGCTGAGTTTAGGAGATCAGCCTCTCATCCATCTAGTTCTCTGAAGTATAAATTTTGCTGTCTTCTTTGCCTGTGATTTGAAATCTTTGCTCTAAAGTGTGAACCTAAAGAGCCTTCTGCTAAGCAGACACTCGCAGCAAGCACCATTCCTAATACCAAAACTGTCCAAGGCCCCAACTACTCCAATATCTACATGCCTAGTGACTTCATGGATGTGGGACTATACACACACACCTAAAGTTAACCTGGGGTGTAGGCTTTCACAGGTTTGGGACCAAAGAAGCTGTTTGGTGGGAATGAGTAAAGCTGTGGTCAGGAAAATTCCTGGAGCTGCTATTTTTGCAATTAGCTCATGTACAATTAGCTTCATAACACCTCCCAAGCCCCTTAGGTCTGCACACAGACCTGAGGGGCTCTTCAGAAAGGACTTGAAACAGAGGATGAGGTCCACACCCACTGAAATCAGTGGTAGCTTTGCCAAACTGTTTTTTGTTTTTGTTTGTTTGTTTGTTTGTTTTATTTTAGTATTTCTCCTTAGTCTACCTTCCTCTCACCTTCTGTCTCCCCTGTGCAGATGATTTGGCAGGCAAGGCAGTAGGCCGAATGCATGAAAGAGGTGGGATAGAGGGTAAATTCCCATGACCTGGGAACCAAAGCAAAGATTTTCTTTGGTCTGATTTGCACCTTTTGGTGCAAACTAGATTTTGTCAGAAATTTTAGTTATTTCAAAATACTCTGTTATATAAATTTGTTCCAGAGAGATACAGGGATGAGGGGCTGCATCTCTGGTTTTGCAAACTTTGATCCTGAGTCTGTAAGGAGATCCTCATGGATCTCATTTTTCCAGGCATCTTTTTCTGTTGCAGTTGGATTAGATGACAGTTAGCTGGATTTTAATCCTGTAATTTGTAAGCAAGGAGTCTTCAGTCCCATGCTCTTTATCAACCAGTTTGCCAGATTCAGTCAACAAATGGTTCCAATTTTGCCCCACCTCAAATTCTTATGACGTAAATTTTAATGGAAAACTGTCACTTTGAAAACCCAAAAACTCTGTCAAGGAGCTTAACATTTCATTAACAGATATATTTGCAGCCATTATCAGCAGCTTGCTTCTGGCAACAACCCAGGGTGCTCTCCTAGATACAGTGGAAGTCTGCCCTTTGTAGCTGTTAAAGCTGCAATATTTTCCTTGAAAGTTATTTGTAAGAGTCTTGTCCCCAAGCCCCTAGTATCTCCGCCTCTCTTTGAACTGCTTAGACCATTTCTAGTCACTGAAAAAGAGCCAGTCTTTTAGAGCAAATCACTGAAAAGAGCAGAGATGGGGGAGAAAAATCATAGAAACCTAAGGGAAAATAGTTTTCTTTTTATTTGGAATCAAAATGTCTCTATCAAAGTTCTGTTTCCACTACACATCACATTCTCACAGCTCTTAATTATCTCACCTGCCTGAGAGTGTTCAAACACACATGGGTTTCCATTCCCATTTTGAAATAATTTTCCTTTTCCATGAGGCTCCACTACAACGGGGAAGAGAAGCATTTTTAGCATTTGGTAATGCTCAAAATTAAGAAAATACCAAGTTGTTTCATGAGTGGCAGAACTAGTGAAGCCTTGTCTTCTACAGAATTGGCTTTGTTCTTCTGCCTATCACCCCAAAAATGTGCTCAACTTCCTATGGCAGCCCTATTGGAGATAAACAGCATTTACTGTGGCTAGTTGATGTTAATGCATGGACTGACTGACCAGCTCTCTGCAATCAAAGAAAATGCACAAAGGATGAATAACAAATGTTTTCCCTGCTGTATTGTGAGGGGTGGGAGGAGACAGAGAGCTCTTCTCCATCCAGCTGCCAGTTTTCTTGAGGTTTGTGAGCTGCCTACCCCTCTTCTGCACAGTCTAGGAAATGTGCAGTGGATTCAAAACATGCTGACAATTGGTAAAAACTGGCAAATACCATGATTACAAAATCTTCATCTTTGAACACATCAACAAAAAACGGGCATACAGTTCTAAGTGCCTCCTCTATCCCTTGCAGATAGTTGAAGTTCTCTTGCTCCCAGGAGAGGCAGAGACTTCTGGTTCCTGCTGAATCCTCAGCTCTGAGGTGGAAAGGAAATGCTGCTGTTGACTCCTTCCAAAAGTGTTTGCTCCACAGGAGCCAGGGCTTCCTATGGTTATAAGATTGTTAGAGGCAAATGGTGACATGCTGAAGTTTCAAGCACAAAGTGGTAGTGTGGAATCATCCCACATAGAACCTGACTTGTAGTGCAGAACAAAGCACCAGGAAAAGCAGTGCAATGCAAAAATGTGAATCCATTTCCCTGCCCCTTATTCATATTTGCCCTAAAAGAAAAATGCTTTTTCTCATCAAGAAAGCTCCAAATCTCTGCTCTCAGGGTAATGTTTTGAGGGGCTGTTTTGGGAGACAGGGTAAATCATGGTAGGTTGGTCATTTTTCAGAAGATCTTGTAAGGGAAGTGTAAGGGCCTGAGGTATATGCTTTGTTGGAAATAAGTCCCTCTAGACCAAGGTGTCTGGGAAGTCTTTGCCACAGAAGGATGCTCTCATGGACAGAACTTGCCCAGATTAGACCTGGAGGAAAGATGCTTGCATCACTATCTGCATTTTAAATATGAAGGGTGTTCGGAGGTGTATGCCTCCCCCTGCATGCTATGGGGAAGGTATTCCAGGATGGAGCTTTTACAGGTGAGGATGCCTCTGTTTCTGGGTGCTGCCTCCCCTTGTTGGTGCTTTGGGAATGACAGGAGCAGAGACGATACCATGCATGAGGGCCACAGGATGGGACACAGTCCCTCCTTGAAGAGCCCTGCTCCTGCACAGCCTGGTGCACTAGCTGATTTCTCTATCTCCCCTGACTCATTTCCACTGTCCACAGGCAGAGGTTGCCATCTCATTTTAAAGAGAATGCTTTGTTTCCCTCCATGGCATACTGAGAAGTGTCCACCATGGCCTGATAGTGGGTAGGATGTGTGGTGGGACAGCTGTGGATGGGGAGATTTATCCTGTCCCTGTGTTTTCCTCCATTCTGTTCTATCTCCAGTGCTTATCAGCCTTGGCCAGAGGCAGGGGGGTGATGACAGCCCCAGGTTTGCCGCAGTATCTGTATGCCTTTCCCTATACCCCATGTTCAGCTGCTTCTATTGATTTCTCAACTCAGTCACAAATGCTACCTGCTCCAAAATCCTGCTACAAAATCTGTCACTGACTTCCGAGGAAATTCCTCTTGCCTGGAGATGTGTCAGCCAGGAAAGTGGCATCCCACTAGACAGAAGTTATATTTCAACAGGAGTCAGTCAGTCTTTTCTCTAAGAGCAAAGTAATAATAGTTTTCAAGTAAGTAAGTGCCTAAAAATGTGTTTCCCTGGGGTAGATGTCCATGCCTGTTTCTGGCAGAGGACTCAGCCAATCCTCATGGATCCCTGTCATTCTTGGCAGAGGCATGGGGGCCCCCAATGAGAAGAATCCAGTGAAGGACTAGGACATAGCTTTGATGGAGAGAGCTCACTCCTTGATGGACCCTGTGCAAGCAAGTGTCCCTCATCAGCCCCACCCCCCCTGTGGGGAAACAGAAGCCAGGAAGTAACAGCTGGATGTTCACAGTGTATTATAAATTTAAAAGCTGATTTGGAAAGGCCCAAGGTATCAGCATGTCCCATTGACTGTGGTTGGTAGTTTAAGGCTCCTCAAATGTCATATCCTTTACTTAGTGCTCTAAATTTAGAACCTGAACTCCCAGCAAGATGAGAAATATTAACCATTGGTTGTTACTCCTATCTGCACAGCAAAATTGTACAGTTGTGGAGCTGCTTGCCTTTCAGGCTATTTGTCCTTTCTTGTCCTCTCAGGCAAACTTAATCCTGTCAGAATATCTGTTGTCCTGAATTAGCAACGTCAGATGACTATAATACAATTTCTGCTGTTGGCTACCATCTCTGCTGTCAGACAAGGTGTTATTAAAAGCATCCTAAATGAAACTTCATTTCTCATTTCAGAACCATGTTTTCATCTTCAGAGTGCAACATCATGCTGCTGAAACCTAGAAATCAGCTTTGATTTTAGAGCTGCAGGACAGGCACCGCATAGTCATAGACTGAAAGTTTCTCCAAACTATGTCTTTTCTATTACAGAGTCAATCTGTCTCCAAAGCTCTTTCTTTTGTTTTAACTGGAACAGAGAAGAAAAGATTAATAAGATTAAAATAGAAGAATAATTTTCTCAGGTCATTTACTTCCTCTCTTTACTTTTCTGTAATGATGGAGAACAAGGAAGTTAACTTGTTCGTACTGTGAGTACTCAGTACAATATAGTATTACCCAAGGAAAAATCTTTCATTTCAACTACTCAATTATTTTCTAGTTATATCCGGTTTAAAAGAAAAGGCGAGACTGATTTGGCTTGGTCTGAAGAATTGAATGTGAATTAACAATTTGCAGATTTGGACACCCCCTGGCCTCCTACACGCAAATTCATAAATGTAGGGTTAATATGATAAATATATCCGCTGATCATTTGAAATTCCAGATAATTTAAAACTGGTAGACCTCTGCTTGGAGACTTTCTTTCCCTGGCTGATTCAATATGTGCTGTTACCTAAAGTCCAAATCAGCCTCACACAAAGTCGCTGAAAGCTTTATGTGCTCTGAGAACACACCACACCTAATTGCAGTAGGACATGGTTTCCTCGCCCTAAAGAGAGATTGCGGAGAGTTACAAATAATAGTTCAATTGCCCAACATCTTTTTAATGGATTAGCAAAATTAACAAATGATATCTTATTTCTGGCTCCTTCTCGTATGATGTAATTCTTTCAAAAGAATGCTAGATGTTCCAGTTTAGTGATCCTTCCTCTTTTCAGGGAACAAATATAGACATTTTTGTTGCTCACATCCTTCACACTAACTTTCCAAAAAATAGTGGAGACAGGACACCTTTTGTCTTAACTGTATTACCTTTGTCCTAGCTGAAATACTCAGTTCTAGATTTACTCTCTGATGAGAGGAGCTTTGACAGCTGGGGGGACAATTTTAAGAAAACTGATTGAAGTGGGGAAGATGTCAGACCACCTTCCCAGAGTACGCCAGGAGTCTGTCAGGGGCTACAGCCTCACTCACAGTGATATCAGCTTTTCATTGTCGTCATCCGTGTTTCTGGCCAGCGTCACTGGTGTCTGTGTGTGGTTACACCCAGCTGCAATGATCCCAACAGTGGGAGGGAACACCTTTTGTCTTCTATTTTTTTTTTTTTTTTCTCCTTCTTTTAAACCTGACCTTCTTCCATTGGAGTGACCACTTCAGGCTCCCACTTCTCGTTGGAAGGGTGGGGTGAATGGCTTCCTCTTCCTCCTCCCTTCCCGTCCCTTCCCGTCCCTTCCCTGCTCCCAGCTCAGCTGTACAGATCTCTTGGCTGGGAGAGGCAGAGGGGAAGGGTGTTTCTAATTCTGAGTGCTTGGAAAGGACTGTGAGTATAGTTTGCATGATTCCTGTTTCAGGCAGAAGCAAAGCTCAAGGCAAGGAAGAACAGAAGGAAAAATCCCCAGTCTCCAGGGAAATGCTGATGCCACAAACAAGTCCAGTGAATGGCAAAGACACCTATGTATCCTGAAAAATCTAAGAAGCAGTAGGGCTCCCACCAGCTCTGAGAGGAAATCTAGAGCCCATTTCCCAGTTAGAGGGCTGCCAAATCCATTCCACACTCAGGGCTGCACTGTCCTCACCACGTTTCAAACTAGGCAGAACCATTTCCCTCAGAACTCACAGTCAAAAAGGAATCAGAGCTGAGATGCAAGCACTCTGTAGTGTGAAGTATTTGGGGGGCAAAGGGTGATAAAAGAGCACCCTCATTTTTTCATCAAATGGAAATGAAGGTGGAGGACTCAGCTAACCACTTTTTCTGGTTCTTTGAATGCTGTATAGCAGTAGAAAGCCCAGCTGAATCTCACTCTCACCATTCCTGGGCAGCTGAGGTAGTGGCTTCCCTACACAGTCAAATAAAAACAGTTTTGTCTAAGACCTAAATCACAGTTCTCCAGTCATTTTCAGGTCAGCCTTTTGCAGTCTGATGCAATCGTGGCAAAACTTACTGGCTGCTTCAGTCCAAAGCAGGCTCTTTTGAATCGCCTAGATCAAAAATACAATGTTTTTAAACAAGTACTACCTGTACACTTCCAAAACCAGCACCAAATCCTATGCACCATGGGGGATAATAAGATCACCTCTGACATGAGAAATGAGGAGTGGTTACCAGAGGCTACTCAGATAATTCTAAACTGCCCACATGGCATGACTTTCCTTTCAGGTCCCTTTTGGGAATGCTGCCATGTATCAAAAACGTGGTCCTTGTCTCTGTCCTGCTCCTGGATGCTGGCAGAAGGTGGTGCCAAGGGGAAATCTGTTCTCACAGTGAAGCCAGCACAGCCTGCTCTCTTTCAGAACATGATGGAAAATGTACTTCTTTGTCCAGTATTTTTACTGAGTGTAAAAGTGTAAAACCCTTGATGGTTTGCCATTTGGATGGAAACTGCTCCCCATTCAGGAGAAGACAGGTAAAATGCAGAGCATGTGTGTTCTGAGTTTTGATGTGGAAAATATTCAGTCTCTTGGGTGATTACTGCCATATTTATGTGCAAGAATGGTAAATAATATCCAAAGAACAATAATAAGCCATCAAGCACAAGCAGTGATGTTTTGAAACCAAAGTGAGTCAACAGTTCTCTGAAAGACCAGGCTGAAAATGCACCACGTGTTAGGTGCAAAGCGACTTTGGAAATTCATGTCTCCAGCAAGGAAAAAAAATGGAAAAAAGAGGGCAGAAAAAAGGGGTATGTGTTTGTAGGGGGCAGAACAGCAAGGTGGTGTGGGAGACCTTGTGGGCAGGAGGGCAAGGAAAACGGGAGGATGTAAAAAAGAGCAAAGGACTTTTGTGAGCTTTCTGGCAGATTTTGGAGCAGGTGGAATGCAGTGTGTTTACACAGTTCATATTTCAATATACTAAGAAAACATAGGGAGTCAGGCTCTAAGCTGCTATTAAGCTCCCCTCCCCTCCTGCCGCAACCACTTCTTTAAAATCTGCCTTCAGATCTTGAATGGAACTTCTCTCTGCTGGGCTGGTGGCGCTGGGGCAGCAACTGTGCCACAAGCTGAGAAAACAAATTTGAGAAAGAGAGCGTGCGCTCAGGTTAACAAGCCTTGGGTGAGCGAGGTGTCCCCCCCTGCCCCGCTTTCCCTGTTCTCACCTCCTATTCCCCAAAGCCCCTGGAAACAGTGCTCTTGGGTAGGAGAAGCCGTGAGGTATTGAATGGCAGATGGGCTTCAGAGCAGCAGGCCTGGAGGAGAGGGGAGATTTACAATGTTCCAGTTTTGACTTTTTGCATAATGAAAACCAGAGGTCTAATAAAATACAGCAGCAGTGACACTGCAGTGGGAGGGAGAAAAAGGAAAACAAACTTTTGGGATAAAATAAACATTGTGTACTCAAGTAAGGGTCTATCTCTATTTCCATCTATTGATAAAGGCATAGACATATTCTCCTTTACTAATTCAAATTAAGAAGATTAAAACCAGGTAAACAGAACAAAAGATAGGCAGAAACATTTCCTGTTAGCAAATCAGTCCTCAGCAAACTAACCAGAAAGGAACATGGCCACAGGAGTATGTGAGTGGCACAACATTGTTTTTTCATACTTATTTGCACTCAACCATGTTCTGATCCTAGTTATTCAGAAAAGGGCCGGTTTCTGGAGAAGTTCTTGATTCATTCAGAATTATATTGGCCAGGGGGTTATTGCAGTTACACTTTTACTAGTTTTTAGGGAGAAATTTCTTCTTGAAGTTGGAGCAGAAGAAATTATAGAGCACGTATGACTTCCTCAGTGAGCTGGTTTTACATCCTGTGGGATAAAAATAACATTGTACAATATTTTCTATCATTGATATACATACCGTTTTTCATCCTAAAGCGATGTGGAAATTATGATCAGGATATATTGGCCAGTTAGAGGAGCTGGAAGACCCGTGCAGCACAAAGAGCAGCACGCACCCTTCAGAGCTCCTGCTCCTGCATTCACTTCAGGATGCAAAATTAAAATTTCTCCATGGTCATGAGTGTGGGGAAAAGCTGAGCCTGGAAGGAAAGTGGTCATGAGCTGCAGCCTCTGCCCCTTTCAGCTGACATTGAAGTTCAGTTTCTGAATTTAATTCACAGGTTTGTTTCATTCTCAATTCTGGGATCCTGGGAAAATCATTTGACTTCTTTAACTTCTCCAGTTACTCATCCATAAACCAGATAGTTTTATTTGAGCTGGGAAGCTCAAGTAGAATTTCTACTTGAAATTTTTACAGGAAAAGTAATATAAAGGGAAAGCAATTGCCAGAACAGCAGTAGCATCAAGTCATACTTACAAATCACAGAGGGCTTCTTTGATGTGTGTTTGGTAATTCTATGCTATTTACTTGGATTTTGAGATGACACATTCTTTGACCACATGCCATATAATTAGTGATATATTCACTAATAAAGTCACAGTGTCCTGAAGACAGTGAAATATAGCATTGGAAATTCAATAGCTGTATCCTGCATCCTGTTCAAGACTGTGAGCAGGCAGGCTGACTGACTTGCTGGACTCCTGCTCTTAGATCATGTTTGGCTAATGCAAACTCAGCTGAAGAGCACCAGTACTGACTTTGGGTGTCCTAATCCATCTCTCAAATTTGAGAGCAAGGTTTGCCATGCATGGATTTATCATAGCTTCATGACTTCTGGCCAGTACATTGAAGAAGACATACTGTGCTCTGCCTAATTCAGAACATACTTTGGAAAAGAAGCAAGTGCTTAATGGGCAGAGTCTGAACTCCTCTGGCCAAAAAAACAGATTTCCCTGATTCTTTCCTCTCTCCTCTCTCTTCTCTCCTCGAGGAATTTAGTACAAGATATCATCTGTGGACAGGACGCAGCAAAACTCCTAGGGAGCACACAGCCTTGGAGTCAAAATCCAAAGCTGTGTTATTATGCATCGTTCTTCCTTTAGTGCCCAAATGACAAACTGAGCCGATGTCTCCTTGTCTTGAGCTCTGTGCGCAGGTCTTGCTCCCTGGCAGGGATGCCCTGTCACCCCAGGAAAAACACAACTGGAAGTCTGTACCTGCGAGCTCTGTTAAGGAGCTGCGAAAGCGGCCAAGTGAGCTGATCCCTCCCTGTGAGCACCTCCAATACAACAGCACCCTCCACTGCCTGCTCGGGGTAGAGGGAAGCCTGCCCGGCTAATTCCCTCTGACAAGATGATAAAACCCAGCCAGCGGAAATCATTCTAATTACCACAGATTATCCAACTGTTTGAAGAACACAAATTAATATGGATGATGGTAAGTAAGTGATTGGAGCGCCGCCATGCCTTTGAAATAAAAAAAAAAGATTATAAAAGGGAATGACATTTCAAAAAATGCAACCCACTTTGGAGTAAAATTAAAGATGAAACTGTAATTAGTCTACTGTGTATATTCTACTATGATATCATTCCAAAGAATGTAAAATTCTTTATGGTCAGGATTTTTTGCCTTATACTGTTATTTGACGATACTTTTTCAGTCTTAAGAAAATACAAGTCAGATGTGCTTTCTCACAGTAAACCTCAGCCATTTTAAGTTAGAGTGGCTTATAGCCAGAGAGCTATACACATTTATGAGTCACAGCTCCTTTCAGTCACAGATGCAGGACACTAAACATGACCAACAACTACCATTTCCAGGCTGGGAGGCCTTTCTGGAACAACAGTGGCAGGAATATTTGATGAGAAAGTACTGTAAAAATAGACTGGCTTATTCTTTTTTTTTTTTTCTTTCCCTCCCATACTTTTTTTCCCCCTTAATTCTTTCTGTTCCATGTATGTTTCTTCTCCTTAAAAGGCTCACGGATGAGTTAAGTCTGGCTTTAGCATTTCCTGGTGTAACAGAACTGCCACTGGAAGAAAGGGAATGAGGTGCATGTACCAAAAAATGTTTGTAAATGGGAGGACAGGGCAAAAGAGTGACAGGCAACCAGCATATCTAGAAGAAGAGGGAAACAATGGAGATGATTTATACAGTGAGGAAAATGCAGGTTACTCCTCCAAATCTGTGGAACATCTCCTATCTCCTCCTGTCAGACCTGCAAGCTCTTCTTTTGGTTGTGATTTCTCCTGCACTGCAGCCATACACTCCAATTCTTGTGCTGTGCATGCTGCAAACCCAGAAGTACCTCAGCAGCTTCTCAGTTCACATTGCCAAGGAGTGGGAGCATAACATGTCACAGACAGGCCTCAACATCCTCAGAAGTTTCCTGGCTTCCAGCAGAGAGCATCAGTTCCCAGCAAGGCAGACTTTTCTCACTGGGGAAGCTTCCCTGTACCAGCAGCAGGGAAATACAGGCAAAAATCTCTGTACTGCCCCATTTGGACAACGGGTGCAGAGCCTAGAGCAAAGAAGGTCTTCCTGACTAAGTAGTTTGCTGTTTGGCCTTTTTTTTTTTTTTTTTTTTTTTTTTTTTTAATTAGCATCGCTGGAGCTGGTGACAAGAGCATGAAGAGGTAAAAGCAGGGATTTAAGTGGTAGTTGAGACAAAAGGAGGCATCTAGTGGACACAAGGAAAAGGAGGAGAAAGATGAAGTAGCATTAGTAAGATTTATCCCAAGAGTTTGGGACATCTGTACTAATCCTTCCCAGCAGCAGAGAGCAGTGAGGCTCTTTGGGGTGTGGATGTTTTGCTTGGAGGCTCTTGTGTCCAGATGGGTCATACCAGCAACTCCTTACAGAGGAGCCATTGGGAAGACCTTGGGAAGGGCTCTGGAGAGAGTTTCAGCTCTGCAAAGCAGGGTAAGAGGCAAGATGTGTGGTGGTTCAGGTGTAGCAGCTCTGTGACAGCCTTCCAGGACAAGACTTGCTGCAGGTGCAGGAGACGCATGAAGGAAACTCTGTTGTCACAGCTGGATAGTCACTCAGTCCTCAGGGACAGTGAGTGAGGTCTGGGTCCAGGACAGGAGCAGGATAAGTGCTCTCTAAGGATGCAGAAAGACACCTGACAGCAGGGGTGTGCAGCTGTGGTGGCAGAGCCAAGAACCACTGCGCCTCCCCTTAGTTCCGTGAGGCCGTGCTTGCCCTGTGCCACAGCCAGTGGTAGACAGGAGAATGCTGCAGTGGTACTGGGGCTACTTGAGGGGCTGGTAGATCTTCAGCTGCAGCATAGCCTGGCATGGTTGCTTTGTACCAGTGCTATCTGAAGGGAAAGGGACCCTTGGTTCAATGCCTCTGTGGAGACAGAGTCAGGTTACTACTGATACCAAGGAGAAACAAGACATCTCTGCACCAAAATGCAGTTTGCTCTTTATTTACATGTCAGGACTGCTGCTTAAGTGCTCATTGTATGGCCTATTTGAAATTAGCTTTGGAATTATCAAAGAGAGTCAGACTCCCATGGAAAGCAGGAAATACAGTCCGCCATGGCTACTTTCAAAAACGTCAGAAAAAAAACGAAAAAAAGAAGTGTCTTATTTAATATTCCAGAAGCTTTTCACATAAACATAATTGTGTATCCAAAACTTACTTCCTGCTGCACAGAAAGCAAAATACATAACTGAGAAAACCCCATGCTCAGCCTGAATTTTCAAAATGCCATTGTGCAAGATTTTTGGCAAGACTTTATCCACCTCAGATTGCCCACATTTAAGAATGAGTTTATTCAGACTGGGACAGTTGTGGAAGATTTAAGGCTCAGGATAAGAAAAACCTTTCTTTCCCGATGAGGTCAAAAGAGCCTGTCTTGTCTAGTTTGGAAAAAAAAAGAAGGTTGAAATGTGTTCACTTTTTATAAACACATCAAGGCAATAGACACCCGGACAGCCGACAAGCTATTTAAGCTAAAGATGTTGTCAGAAGAATAAACAGCAATAGACTGGCCCTGAATGCATTCCCACTGGAAATTATGACATACTTTCTAGCAGAAAGGGCAGAAAAATTCTGGTAAATCAGTAGTAGCAGTTGAAATGTGAAGCTTGAACTGTTTATGGGAAGGATTTAGTGACAAAATTGCCTACATTGACAGCATCAAAGATGACTCCTCAGGAGGTCCTTCCCAACCCAGGCTTCTCAGCTGGCTGCTGATTTGGACACCTTCCTTACTGAGTTCTCACACAGATCTGATGGAAGAACAGTTTCCAGAAAGTGTGGAGCCTTTTGGAGGGTTTTGCATAGGACAACTTTAAAGAGACACCCAAAAAAGTTAACCCCATAACTTGACCGATTTATTTTCCTCTTCTCTAGAGAGTTAGAGAGCTATTCTTTTGATTACACACTCAGGATCAACATTCTTAGACACTGGCTTGAAAGGGGAGCACCTGACACATTGATAGGTAGATGCTTACTTGTTAACAGCAATGAGTTCTGGTGCTCCTGCCGTAAGGCTAATTTAAATGGAGTAATGAAGCATTCCAATGCCTTGAGGAATCTGGGATAA
Source organism: Trochalopteron elliotii (assembly GCA_024734555.1). Taxonomy (NCBI): domain Eukaryota; kingdom Metazoa; phylum Chordata; class Aves; order Passeriformes; family Leiothrichidae; genus Trochalopteron; species Trochalopteron elliotii. Next base: position 1,115,620 of record JANPWX010000639.1, read on the forward strand.
GTCCTTGAACTAGAGGAGGCAAGAGGAGACATTCCAGAACTATTTAGGTAGCTCATAGCAGCCTGCATTAAATCCATGTTTCCTCTGGTCTGCAATGCCCAAAACCTATGAGAAGACAGCAAGTTACCTACGTGGTTACAATCACTCGAGCGTGTGTACCTATCATACACTGATTACTACACAGGTTATTACAAAAAACAAGGCAAGCAATTTTGACAGCAGAAATTCAGTCTGTGTTCCACTAGCATCTGCTGCCCTATAATATATAATTATTTTCTGTTTTTAAAGTAGATTTGAAACAGTTTTATTATAAAACTTCATATATGCAGAACTGCCTCCAATCCTCCTCATTCTTCTGGCTTTTCCATGATTCATAATGCTCTTCTATCAATAATTTGAATTACAAAATAATGGGATCAGTATGTGGGGAAGACTGAAGAAAGGTAAACTGTGGATTCTGGCTTGGGAATGTAGTGTCTGTACCATGAGATTACTATCTGTAGCAATGAAAGAAAGCAGGCAGAATTATTCAGTAACTATTCCTGACATTTAGACATTTTGGTGATGTAGACTGGGTTTATGCAAACCCACACGCATATACAGTATCTGAACAGATAGGTCAACATGAGAAAAAATGACTGCCACACATGTCCTTGATAACATATGATGAAACCCATATGAAAGCCAGAAAGAAGCAGCACATTTCTAGGAGCTGGGATTGGCATTGCAGAAGGATCACTATCTATTGCTCGAGTTATAATGTAAAACTGAGGGCATTCATAGTTGCAGAAGAAACATCAGTGAAACATCAGCTGACTGTAGTTCTCATTCTTCTATCAGCAAATTCACATTGCTGCACACCCTGCAATGTGATCATCCTTCTAATTTATGCTCAAATCAGAGCTCTTAACAACAGCAACAGCCCTGCAGGGTAATTAAAAAAAAAAAGAAAAGGAAAATTATAGAAAGGAGGTTTACCTCTGTCAGACAGCTTTTCAAGCATTGCAGCTCCTGTTTATGTCTATTCTGAGGTCAGCTGGCATGGAGTAGCATCAAGCACTGCTTACTCAATGCCAGAATTAGATGAAAAGCTCCAAAGTGGGACTTTCCACACACTGAATTAATGGCTTCTCAGAGGCCCATTTCAGGGGCCATCCACTGATAGGAACATGCTTTATTTTCTTGTTGAAGGCAAGAATTTTGACACAGTTTTCTGAACAGTGTTAAATTTTCTGCCCAAAGCAACCATATCAAAATACAATTTAGAAAGCGAGGTATCTATGGGTAAATCAACGAATACCTCTGCTGTTTGCAAGAACTGTATCCATCTGAACAACACTGGTCAGTTCCTTATACTGAAAAGTTCTTTACATTAAAGAAAGAAGCTCCTCCCATGTGAAAATTCATCTTTAAACTTGTTGCAGAGTTTATTCATCCGGGAAAGAAACTGGTGAGTGTTGTCTATTAACTACAGGCAGTCTGGTGGTTGCAAGGCACTGGAGACTTTTGGTAGGTTATAAGGTCCTGCAGGCAACAGTTAAAGTATAGATGCATTTTTAACAATCATTGTGCAGTTGATTTGCTCACAAAGAAGCACATATGCAAAAATACCACTAATTTTCTGTTATCACTTAGCAGCTTTACAAACAAAGTGTAAAAGTATTGCGACTATTTGGGGAAATTTATTTTCTCTTCTAATACTGCTTTTGAAATTTAATTAGGATTCAATCTAAGATCAACAAGGATATGACAATTAAATAAAAGCATTTGCACCAGTGTGAAAACCTTCTAGGCAGGGGATATTTCTAGGGAAACTGTTTAGATGTTTTTTATAACTTCCAGAAAAGCAAACATCTGTCTATCAAGTAATAGTTGCATTGTTTCACCAAGTTTCTCTCCTACAGGTAGTCACTGTGCCTTTTGGAAACATTTTGTTATCTCCTTTGTTGTTCCCATGCTGTCTCTTTAAAAACTAAAGTGAATCCAAGTGAATCGACTGGGGTCAATTTTTGTTTTTCATGTGCAGGAAAAACAATTCCAAAATAAATTGTGTGCAGAATACCAAAAAAAAACCACCCAAAACAAAGCAACCAATCCTCAAAACGTATGAAGCATGTGTAAAGGAGCCACAGGTTAAACTGGTCATATTGAAGGCCTTCCTCTGTGGTCTGTTTACTGAACACATATCATTTATACATATTGCTTTCCTGAAATAAGTAGATTTGGCCTATCTACCTAAGTCAAGATCTGTGGTCTTTGACTTAATTGCTGTTTTTAAGTTGTGTCATAACTCTGAGCCCATTGGTATCCCTACATGTTACCTGTTTGAAGTGTAATCCTGCTCCAGTGAAGACTGTTGAATCAGGTGATTTTCCAAAATGCAACTCATCTCGGCCCTGTGGCATCTGCTCATTATGTTTCAAAGGCAAGGTGAAATGTCCCATCTTTCCAAAGGATTTGACCTGCTGCCAGGTGATCAGATATGCCCATGGGGCCATTGATTAAACAGTCTTACCTGAAATCCTACGCACAGCTAATGAATCTGAAGAGCCCATGTTTGTTTTAGTGTTGTCCTTTCCAACTCCCTGTTTACCAGGTACCTCTTCACCTGCCAAAATAATGCAGGCATTCAGCAGCACAATAAATTCTCATTTTTCAGTCTTGAGGAATATTCTATATGTCCATTACTCGCTTGGAAAAATGTAACAAAAGAAAAGTTTGCAACCAGAAAAAAAGAATCAGATCCTTGTAAAATGTAAACTATGACTGAAGTTTTACACACAAAGAGATTGGATTTGCTCAGCTGAATGTCAGCCTTTTTTAAGATAGTGAAACTCCATTTTCATGTAAAAAAAATTGTTTGGCAAGTTTCTGCTAAAACTGACTTCAGTTTATATGTATTATGCTAGTTCCCTCAAAATGGTGGCTCAAACCAGATCAAGTAGCAAAACAGGGTAATCAGCAACCCAGGCTATGCTCGACATACAGTTCTTTTTAGCTCTTTTGCCCAGCAGTGGATTTTCCCTCCATTAGGCTCAGCGCATCTCAGAGTTAATAGGAACAGGAGGTGAGATCATGTTCCCTGTTGTTTACAGGCCCAGTGTTAGACATCAACTCCATTTCTTCACATTTCATTGATCGCTTTCCTTGGTTATGGCTCCAGTAAGATTTAGAAGAAACACAGGTTTAAAAGCAGGGCTTTTGAAAAGGGGCATTTGAATTTCAGCTTACCGCCAGGTGTGGGTATGTGAAATTAAAGCACTTGTGGCTTCCTAGAGTGCAAAACCCAAGGCCATCTTTCTTTTGTGATGATGGCTTTTGTTCCTTCATTTTAATAAAGTATACTGACTCAACAATGGTCATAATCCTCAGCTTGTGTAATCTGAAGAAACATAAGCTCTTTCCAATCTCTCCTGTGGAAAATATGGGATCACACAATTTTACCTTTTTTTACAAAGTCATTTCTTTCTTCCTCTCTTTCCCCTGTGGCCTTTTATTACCCTTCTAGCTGGCCACTTAAAGACAAGATGATGTGGCAGAATTCTCAATACTTGAAAGTGCTGAGGAAAAGTTTTAAACCTGGCTTGGTGACGAAGGGCACAGCCTCTCATCTGAAGGCCAAATTCAGAGGCAGTGTGGGCACAGGGTTTTGCACTGACCTTTTTATAGTCATGCTCACTTTCTGAATTTGGCCCAGTCTTTTTGGCTAGGAAGTCAAACAATGAGCAAAAAAACAGTGGTTATGAAACTCCACATTTATTACAGCCACTGATAACTCAGTTTGTAACACACTGTAGTTGTAACAAAAAAAAAAAATCATAATCTTTGACTAAATTACTTCACTTGTTTGACAGCTGATTCCCATTAAGCTTTTGTATGGATCATACCAGTAATCTTGATAAACCTCTGATAAGGTGTCCAGATGTCCTAGGTTTGCCAGTTTCTAATTAGCAGTCCTGGGGTCCTGTCAATTAAAGTTGGTGTTTTGTGCCCAGGGCCATAAAGTGAAAAGTTCTCTGCATCTGATGTCAATTCTTCAAAGGAGGACCCCCTCCTTACCATTGAATATTGAGTCCCAGTTGGAGAGACTGCAAATTTGATCAGCCTAACAGAAATTACAGGCAAGCCTGGAAACAATATTCTCTTGTGTATGTCCTAAGAAAGTGCCATTCTTACTCTAAGCTTCAACTTCGCCTATGGACAGATGTGCCCCAACCTTCCTGGGGAGAGACAGAGATTCGCGTCAAGATGACACACTCTGAAAAGTGGAAGCATGTAGATTTGAAGTCCTAGGCCAAATAGTTACAGTTTAAAAGCTGAAAAGAGAAGGGCAAGTGGGCTACAACCCTTCAGACACGTGCTGGGAGGGGGGAATTACACGCGACCATAGTGGCAATGAATTCAACCAGTCCTTTGTTTTCCCTAAATACCCTTAAGTCCTGTAAACCCCTCATCCTTTTCTCTCTAGCTCTACTGGATAATATTTCAAGAACAAGCTGACTTGCTGAAATGGAGAGCAATCTAACTCTTGCCATAGTGTTTAAAATTTAGAGTTTAACTTGACAGATTGAGGTTTCTCTGTTTCTGTAATAAGACAAGCAGGAAGCAGTAGATACAAGCTTTTTCATGATGCACAAGATTGTAACACCTCTCTTTTAGTGGCATCTTTTGCTTATCCTCTTCTACCTTCAGTTTTTATCTACCATTACATGCGTATTAACACTGGAGTTCCTAATCACAGTGCTGTGAGTCTTCAGAAAACAAAAAAAACCAGCTGTAGAACCCCAAAAATATCAGCTCAGGTACTGCCTTTTAATCCATTTTCATAAGAAGAGAGCTTTTGGTGACAATCCCCCTGTGTTTTCTTTGTTGGGAAAGGTGTGGCCCTGTGAACCTGCCAGGTTGGCGCCACTGTCACCTTCTCCACCCTCTTTCCATTCTCCTCACAGCTGCAGGAGAAAAGCAGAGATGTTGCAGAGCACAGAGTGGTCAGAGCTGTCACTGAGATTATCAAGCTCAGCTCACAAAAGATTTCTCAGCCAAAGCTTTAACAAGGGCAATGAATTGTCACAATGAGAGGTAAATTTGGGTGCCCTCTGAGAGGAGAAGAGTGGCGCTGCAGTGACATCCCACAGGCATCGTCTGCTGCCGGGAGCACAGGCACAGACACCCCCAGCTCAGGGGTTTGGTGTGTTTCCTCGGCAGACCTGGCTTGTTCCTGTTCAGTTTCAGCAAAAACTTGCCCAGCCAACTCCACAGAGGAGAGCCTTCAATAGGAAATGTAGCTTGCCAGGAAAGTTAGCTGGTCTTGTGAAATCTCAGAAGGAAAATGAGGAGCCCCATTTGTCAGAGTTATAAACTGATAAAATTGGAACCTTGCCTCTAAAATAATTTTAATGGTAAATAAAATGCAGCTTTTTACCAAGCAGGCAAGCTAAGCAAAAAATATAACAATAACAGTAAAACTTCTGAATATCTGTTCCATCATTAGCTCTACAAAGTCTGTTGATGTGGGAAGCAGAAGCCCTGCTTTGTGGAGATGCAGTTTTTCACTCAGTGTCAACTAAACTGTTTTATGTCCTTCATGTACCCGTTATGCTGTGCAAGGACCTCACTGGGCAATTTCCACTCATGCTGCTGCTGCCTGGTATCAAACTCGCCACAAGTTTTGCATTCTTTTTTAAGTGCAGTGAACTACAGTAGTTCAGACCACAAAAGACTATTGTTGAATGTGTTACAAAAAGAAAGATTTATAACCTGTGCCTTTTTTCTTTCTTTCAACAGATAAACACGAACACAAAAATTATAGCAAAAGCTCCTACAGTCCAATAATTAAAATGAAAGGTTAGTCCCCACAGTAAGAGGTACTAAGGTCTGCAAGATGTCCTACAAATTGAAACTGACTGTGAAACTTGAAAATAATAAGGGTACCAATTAGCTGTATGTGATCATCCCCTTTTGTTTACCTAAGGCATATTCTTTTCTTGTTGTTTTTGCTTACATTGTGTTTACAGTGTGAATGAGCCACACATTCCTGGTGTTTACCATCCAGTATTTCACATTGGGAAGGTGGCAGTTAATGCTCAGTTCCTGATTTGACTCTTATGACAGCTGCAACTGCAAATATCTGGGGGCAAAACAGAAAGAAGCATTTATAAACCACATATTTCTCTCCAAAAATATAATATCCACTGAAAAGGAGTTGAAAATCTTCCTTAATGCAGTACCACAAAAAATTAAGCACTGAACAAGACTAAAATTCATATTTCATGATCTGTCCAGTGAACTAACTCATCTGATGTACAAATTAGGGTGCACAGTAAACAAGCTCCTGTGAAAAATTTCTTGTCCTTCCTGATTTCAATGACATGTGAAATAAAAATCTTCTAGTCTTTTCTAAAGACGTAATTTGTAATTTTAACAAAATGTTAAGGACCAGCTCAGCCCCTGGACAGATTAACTTTTACTATGTTTTTGACTCTCAATAAAACAAAAGACAAGTTTCTCTCATGGTATGTTAGCATTTTGTCATCAGACCCTTGATGGGGTCAGGGATTAGAGAGTACAGTTACTGTGAGTTACTGAGACAAGCTAAATAAAATCCAAGCAGGATCAACTGGCCTTTAGCAGCACTCATGAGGGTCTGAGTTTGGATTCAGTTGTATTTGTGATTCTTGTTGATTTTTGTTTTGGTTAATTGCCCTCTCTGGCATCTCCAGTCTCCAGCACAGCTGGACACACACCTACCAGGACAGACCAATGCCTTGGCAGAGATTTCCACCACAGGCAGCTCTAGCTCAAACCCTGGTCAAGGTCAAAAAGGAAGAGTGACAGTGGGGGTCTTAGAGCTATTCCCTGGAGGAATTCTTTCCACGCCACTGGTATGCACACAGATACAGCCTCCACCCCATGAGCTTGGGAGTCAGGGGTTAAGAGAGTTCCTGACCACTTCCTGCAGCCCTGAAGCAACAGGGCTGCTGCTGGTCAGGATGGCATCGTGTCAAGACAGCCGTATGGGAGTCTGGCACAATCTCAGGGGATGCTCTGCCTAGTTTTGAGCAAGCCTGTGAGCCCCTCCCTTTTCACTAAAGTTACTCTACTGCAGAAGATTACACCATAAACAAACATTTTGGCAAAGGCCTCCCAGAAAGGTCCCCAGTCCTTTAGCAAGGACAAGGAATTTGTTCAGAGGAAGTTCTGACCCCAGTGCTGGGAGTGAGCTGTGCAGTGCAGGATAGCTGCCTCTAACCAGGAGCACTGGGCAGCAAAACCCTCCCACCTATTATCACTTCTGACTCACTCAACCCATTCCCAAGGAGAATTTCCCAGAGAAACACACTTAACATACTCATACATACAGACAGTGGTGCTTATGAATCTCTCTACTATCATCACTGCTCTGCAAAGCCAGTGGTGTGGACTGAGAGCTGCAGTGACACAGCTCCTGCAGAAGCACACGTCCCACCCCTGAAGGGATCAGACATCCCAGCTAACATCCTTAACTTTCCTCACCCACATCTTTTGTAGCCCTTCCTCTTCCCCCTCCCCCATGTTTTATTTTTTTAACTGACACTTTTCCTTAAATACCTGGGGCTCCTTCTTTAGTCTGACTTCCCTCAGGAATGCTACCATCTCCATCTCCTTTATGAACTACTGGACCTTGGCATCCCTCCAGCACTGGAGTTAAGAAAGACATTTTCTATTCAGCAGCTCTGACTCCATCACATATGTCTCTGTAGAGTAGGTCAGAAGGCAAAGCCTGCAGAGCGCAATAATATTTGTACTGCTGTCTAATCCTAGAGGGAAATTGGTAGGAGGGAAGCAGTTAAGAGAATGCCAAGTACCTCCAAACCACAGGGCTCTGCAATAAAAAGGGGAACAAAGAGAGATGGCTCTAACAATACCCACAGTGTTTCTTAATCTAATTATGTTTTCACTCTCATTTTTGTCATCATAAGAAATGCCCCACACAGGTTTTTGTTATCTTTTCCTCTTCCATAGGTAAAGTTGCTCACCTGGTTAAATAAAAATATGCAAGTGAAACAGTCCAAATATATAGCAGATGCATAAGCATGCCTTGAGAAATGATTGCTGGAGACATAAAATCTGATTTTTTTCTCCTCCATAGTTCTTTTCTTCTTCCTGTGGTGAAAATGTACCTCTCTCAGAAATGTGCCTGTTTTCTCTTGGAGTGGTGGTCTTGCTTCAGGCTTGAATTATAGCATATATATATATGAAAGACGGAAGAAGGCTTACCCTTTCCAGCATCGAGAGTGGGGAGACATAAAACAGCTCACTTATCTATTAGAAATGCATCTGTTGACAAATTTTACTCTCTTAAAGGCTGAAAGTAGAGGAATGAACTACTGTCTGTAGCTTCCTGTTCCTGAATATGAAATCGTAAAAATAAAATAAAATAAAATAAAATAAAATAAAATAAAATAAAATAAAATAAAATAAAATAAAATAAAATAATTCTTCCTAATTCTCTACAGAAGGACAGAAGTACCATTTCCAAGTCACAAAGATCCTGAGTTAAAACTATCACTTTGTGTTGCTCTGTTAGTTTGCAAGAAGAGAATTGTGCAAGAAAGAAATGAGACAATCTGTCCAGTGAGAAATTTCTGTAATCACTGTGAAAAGGCTTGCAATAAGATATTAGAATGTAGTATCCTAGTAAGTATACATGACCTTGACTGTTTTGTTCCACTACCCTTCCTTGGAAAAAGCAGTCAGAAATTAGGAAATGACATCTCTTAATTCTTCTCATTTCATCTACAGAGTTAGTCTTTCAGTTGATTTCAGTAAGTCCTCTCCATCTAGAAAGAGCAGAGCAAGTTTGTTACCTTTCTTCCCTCAACATCAGTGTGTGGTTTCCCATTTTCACTGGTTCTGATGAAGTGAAACACCCCAGGCTCAGCTCAGCTGCCCAAATGTCTGCCACAGCACTGAGCATCCCCCTCAGCCTCCTGCTGTGGGAAGTCTCAGAGCTCTGTTGCATAAACTCTAATCCACTCAGCAGGATCAAACTCACTTGAGAGAGATTTCTGGTCCAGAACTACTGAAAATAGATCCTGTCATCCCAGATACTGCTAGCTTCAGAATCACAGAAAAACATTCAAGAAAGGACAGCCTTGACATGACTGTAGATCTCTCAGGCTTTACAGACAAAATGGACTACACACTTGTATACTCCATCTCTGCCTTTAACAATGACAGGAGGGTGAGCATTGGGTCACCTTTTGGGTCTTTGTTCAATGCACACAGCGTTACAGAACAAGACAAGGGGTCAGTTTTCAAGGTGGATACCGAGAAAACTTGCTGCAGAAGGGGCAAGAATCATTAAAGTATTTATTTGGAGAACCAGCTCCAAATGATACGGGCAGTTTGTTTCTGAAATGTGGAGACATTGAAAACATTTTTCCCCTCATGTTTGGTTTATTTCAAGTACATTTTGAGGCACACAAAGTAGGAACAGAAGAAGAATGTTGTATAAGTGAAAGACCCTTTCCACTTTCCTTTCCACTTCATCTTTAACAAGATTCCTGATCTCTAAGTTTCTCAGGAATACGCCACCATTCCCAGCCTGTCATTAAAATGTGTTTGCAGAGAATACATTCTGCAGAGAAAAAGTACCAAGACATGAGCAGCATGCGGGGCAAGATTAAGCAAAAGGAAGTCAGAGGCAAAAGTGTCACTATCTCTTAATCAAAGAAATAAGAGATGAAAAACTGACTTATCATCTCCCTGCTGAGGTTGGTAAGCTGGATATGCTGATCTGAGACTGCATTACATAAGTGCCTATGTTGATGCATACCAAGATGTATAATCCATTAGGATGTAATGTGGAAAGAAACAATTTGGTCTGAAGATAATGTATGAAATAGAGCTGCAGTGAAATGCACTAAAGTTTTTTTGAGGATGGAGGTGAAAAGCAATACATTGTAAAAGAAATTAGATATTTGAAACTAATTTTCTTCCTTTTTCAAATGAATCCACAAAAACTAGATGTAAACTTTCCCCCCCTGCCAGTTCTGTGAAAGTTTGGCTTCTAAATAAAAGAAAAAAGGAAAAAAAACACAAAGGACATAATTTCTTTTTTTTAAAGATGTGGATCAGGATGCCATGTCTTAACATCCATCTGTAATATTATAAGCATCCAAGTGTAGATTAATTTTTTATAAATCCCTCTTCTACTCTAGTTGGTGATGGCAGATTTCAAGATATGAGATGTGCTGCTCCAGCCTGACGGATAAAGCTGAAATCTTTCTAATGTTTGAAAATAAATCAGACTAGTAGACATAAGACTTGGTGGAGGATGGGGGGGGAAAAAATTGCCTTTAGTTAGATACAGAATTGTACAGAATTGTACCTGTCCTACTGCAGGGTTTGTTCCTCAGGAGCATCCATACTCTCTAGTATGGTCCTTTGGTTTTGTTTGCTGACAATTTGAGCTGAGAACTTTGACTGCATACCAGGGGGAAAACAACAATTCGGAGCTGCCTTAGAACTGTTCAGATCTCCCACAACAAGAGGAAAAGTTTGCTGTTCTTCCTGAGCTGAATGGAGCCACTCCCTTCTGCCTCCATTACCTGGACCAGGAAACCCCTGTTACAGGTGCCTTCCCTGAAACAGTGCTGCACACAGCTCACAGAATGCCAGCACAGCCAAAATAGCATGCAGGATTTATCACAAAGCAGAAATAAATGTGAAGGTGAGAGGAAAACGTCAGAATGCTGCAACACAGGTAAAAGCCAGAGCACTGCCCATCTCTTCTGCCTCTTATTGCACTGGGCTTTGAAGGCTGCAGTCTGCTCTGTCATGACTGCAGAGAGAATTTCAACTTGAGTTTTGGCCTGGTTCCAGGCAAGATAAAAGAGACTAATTATTGACAGGTTTTGCAATATTTTTACATTCAACTATGCATTTATGTCACAAGTCACCCAGGTCTTCTCAACTGATTTGATTCTCATAATGTTCTGATTAAAATTTAAGAAGGCTTGGTAGATACATGTGGCTTGATTTTTCAAAGATGCTTTGTTTCTCACAAAGAGACAGCTTGCTCATAAAGCTAGAATAAATGCAGGAGCAGTAGCAAGCAGGAGCAAAGAGCCAGGAATTACAGTGCACAGCAATCAAACACAGCATGGAATGAAGTGATGAATATTTCAGATGTGTTAGAGTGGCTCTAAAGTCCTCGCTATTTTTAGTGACCTGCTAGAACACCCATATCCCCACATAGGATAGAACATTTTTTTCTTCTAAGAGTAAACTTGTTTTCTACAGGTCCTGGGGAGATCTTTTCCTCCTGGGTGCTGCATCACATGAGGGTTTGGGGTATGCACCAGACCTGCAATAGATGCCGAGGAATACTTCTTTGCTGAGTCACTTCACAGGGTCACACAAGAGCATTTTGCTCTGCTAATAGTTGTGATCTCATTAGCTCTTCCCCTTCACAAGCATCTCATTCACCCACTAAAATTGTATACACAGTCTAGTCATTATCCCATTTCAGTTGCCTGGATTTTAAGCTCTGCTCTGTTCCTAGCTCTTCTGTGATGGGATCAAGCATAAAACAAATCTGCTCCTGAGTCTTCCTGTCAACAAATGAAAGAAAGACTATAAACTATCCTCTTCCTAATCTACTATTTCAGCATATTAGCTAACATAAACCTGTTCCAGTGACCCATGTAATAGCCACACTGACATTTTATGCTTGGTTTCTCAGTTCCATATGTACATGATTAAAAACTACAAGGTATCTCTTTATACAACTCTATTAATAGCTTGGAGAAATTTTTGCTTAGTTTTTAGGATAATGTGCTTTGAATTTGAAAGGCAGCTTGCATTCTGGTGTCAGAAGCCACTGCAATATACATTTCAGCTTCCTTCAGTCAGCCACAGCAAGAAAATTGATGGCCTGTTCTCCAGGACTCATGTGTTCCTCCTTGGCTGCTGTCTCCCACGCTGCTGGTGTGTATCTGCTGTTTTCACTGGAAAAGAATGCAGGACATTCAAGCTATTCCAAGCAGTATCCTTGATGTCTGGACTTCATGGGAATGTTTCACACCGCAGTTATTGCTAGCTGCTAAATTTCATACCCTGGATTGGTTCTTTTGGCAGCTCCCTCTGTTCTGCTCTCTGGGCACACACAAGCCATAGCAGCCTTTGCTGCAAACACGAGGTGTGTCACCGTCTCTCATGCTGTTGCCAGCAGGGAGACCCAGCTGATGGCATCCTGCTATGTGGGGAGAAGATAAAAGAGAAAAAATAGATGGAAAGAAAAAGAAACAGAGAAGTGTTTCTTCTATTTTATTTGAATAAATAAAATCTGTCTTTGCTGTAATCTCCAGGAAAGGCTTTCAGCTCATTCCAAGGAATAACTTGAAATTTCAGCACCTTAGTGCAGTTAACAGGTATTTAGGCAAATGTGTGTGTGTACAGGAGGAGAAGTAAGGAGACAGCAGCTGTGTCTGAGAAATTCTGGCCTTCCTCATGATCTTCTCTGTGTTATCAAAAAGCTTTTTAAAGCAGTTGCTCTCTGAAGAATGACTGGAAAGCCTTGGAGGAGGCAGGGGGCCATAAATGTACCCTGCCACATCCACCACTTGCACATCACTTCTGTGGCTAGTGCTGTCTGCTGTTAGGAGGTCAAAAGTCAGGCTGGGTTAACCATTCTTTATGGTCTTAAAGCTGGCAGCACATCAAAATATCTTTAACACTGCCTTGACATTGCAAGAATGAAGAAGGGGCATGGGAAGAGAGGGTTTCTATTTGAAGCCGTTCCTGTAGTTGATTTGATTGATACCAGAGAGATAATACAAAGCTTGGATGCAGACTGAGTTTGTCAGAGTTCATGGGTCTTCAGATGGAGAGATGGGTTCAGCTCCTCAAATTAGGGGCTAAAAAAAGTTCAGATGCCGATCTGGTTTGCAATTTTTGTGTAGACTGTGAAAAATTAGGGCTTTGGACTGAGTTCACAAGCTGCACAGAAAATAAACTATTGTTTATACCACAATGAAAAAACCAAGATAATTATTATTAGGAAGCTGGGTCTACGTTCCATTAAAAAACTCTGAAAATCCCACAGGCTGTGGTGAGAAGAAAAACAGAGCAAGACAGGAGTCTTTCAGCAGATTTTTAACAGGCCTTTAGTGATGTTTTTTCCTTTCACTTGGAGTGCTTCTATATAGTGAGATAGTTGCAAAGTGCCATACAAAAATCTGCTGAGCACCAAGACTTTCCTCAAAACATCTCAAACCCAACAGCAGCTCTCAGAGAGGGGAGCCTGCCTCCAGTCCTGGCAGGTCCACTGCAGCCACAAGCCACTTTCTTGCATTCTTCCCAGCAAGATTTTGAGAGCTGACATCCTGATTTCCCTCTGCAGTCACCGGAGGGAGAGGAGCACATTTCCAGAAGGCAAGACAGATACTCAGCTGTGACACAGAGTAGTTCGGCACACAGCACTGAATTCAAAGGTGGTGTTTGGGTTATCTACATTCCTCAGGAAATCAATAGAGACACCCAAATTAAATGCCATTGTTCTTCTGTAAATACTGAATGGATTAGGCATCTTTGTCAGCCATGAATTGGTGTAAACCCAAAGAATATAAAGCTATGAGAAAACTACAGATATGAGAAGGGACAAAAAAAAAAAAGGAAAAAGGAAAGAACTGGGTTCAGTCCAGTTCAGATCTTTCCTGCTAGTATAATCATCATCTCATTGACAGAGAAGAAAAACACAAAGGCATTAATGGCTTGTTTGAGGCCACACAGGAAGCCTGAGAGAGGACTGAAAACTGAAACCATATCTTTAGGATCCAAATCCTTAACCACAAGGCCATCCTCCTTTTCATAACTGTCTGTCTTGGGGAAGAGAAATAGAGTAATTCTGAATCCCAGGGGCCAATAAATCATGTTACCCTGACATGTAGAATCAGTGCTTTGTGCTGGTGTATTTTTTCTTGCTTTCAATTACCTTAACAGGGATCACTGAGCTGCATTTATTGGAGGACCAGTACATAATTCAGTGGAGATATGTCTTACCATTTCATTTGACCTATAAATGAGCTCAGCGCTCTCTAAATCTATTGTCCAGTGAGTAATGGCTCATATCGCGAAACGCCTCCACAATTTATCATCATCTGCAATATATTTTGAATCAACTTCTGACAACAAAGGCTGCTGAGGATGAGGCTGAATGACACAACTGGCTAGAGGAAGCTTGGGCATGCTGCCTATATGTCTCTCTGGTAATAGTTGCTCATGTTTCTTATCACCCCTAGTGCTTTCAAAGATTGTGGAGGAGTGGAGAAAGGAATGAGTTTTCAGTAATGTTTTTTTTAAAAACACAGCAGTCTTAGGATCAAAGGTGAGGTGAGACAAGGCCAGTAGGGAGAGGTAATGCCTTATTTTAGGTGCATAAAATAAAAACATCTGGCCTAATAAAAGATACTAGCTCTGGCCTGTATTCTGGCTAGAGGTCAGTACCAGAATGCTCTCTGGTGTGGTACACAGCCTTTGCTACCTGGCGTTGCAGTCATGCACACACCACTTCTTCACAACCCTCAGAAGAGTAGGAAGCCCTACACACTCATTTCAACATGCAAATCAAGAGGTGGAATTTCATCAGCCCACACTGAAAACCAAGTATGTCAGCATTGCTCAAGAAAATGATATCTCTCCTTCCACATCCAACTGTGTTGTTAGAGGTTTTGTTGCCCCGCAGTTATAGAAGAGACACATTGATGAGGTCCTATCCATGTACCCTTTCCTATTAGTTCATGCACTTGAGTAATTCACAGGCATTTCAGGACCTTCTAAAAACTGCAGAGCTGCTGTGACTAAATTTCACGCAAATACATGTGACTTTTGGAGGCCATATTGGAGGGCTGGCCAATAGATTACTACTGTGTCTGCTTACCAGTGAAAGAGATCAAACTATTTAAATGTAAGCCATTTCTCTATGTTTGAAGTTCTAAGACAAACCACATGAAATGCAATGAGAGAGATGGTATCAAACTTTACACACAAATAATCTTCTGAAAGACTTTACAAACTTTACTCACCTTACACTCATTTGAGAATGAAAAACTAACCTGTACACCTTCTGAGGCATGCAGGGTCTGTACTCTACTTTTGTAGCCTTCACCTCTCCAGTCTTCTGCCTGTTTCAGACTCAGGCCTCAAAGCTGTTCAAGAAGGATTGGCCAGATGCTGAGATTACTTGCTAAGCATCCTGGAAATATGCAGGTTTGTGAAAGTTGTGCCTGGCAACTACTTCCACACTTCCCCACCAATGGAAAACAAATCCGAGTGCCAGAGGCTGTTCAGTAAAAGTTCACTAATAAACTTTGAACTGTGTGTTATAGGTGTCCTTGTTAGCCAGTGTGTGTTATGTTTGGCTGTTGAAGTACCTCAGCTTTCATTTTATGCAAATGAACCAGTCAGAGACATGTGACAAAATCTTGGATGGCCTGGCAGTATGGCTTTCTGGACTCTGTTGCACACGAATATATACCCAAATTAAAGTCATCAGAGTTTGGTTTCTCTGCTGACATACATTTCACAGAAATGGAAGGTCTCCCCATATAGGCTCACAGCAACGAGACACACTGACACCTGCTCTGGTTCCAGATTAAGAACTTTTAATATTGAAAAGAAGCCACCTCACTGCCAGACTGCTGCAAGTTTAACACCATATTTCCCATTAACTGTGTCATATTGAGGAAAGCCTTATAAATCTGAAGAAATCTATAAAGGGACGGTGCCTTAAATAGTTGTAAAATTTACATCAACTTTAAAAAACTTAATCCAGATGTTTGTGACTGGATTAATTACTTGTAAGTGTTCAGGTAGTGTGAGTCAACAATTTCTTGCTTGAAAGTTGTTCACAATGGAACCACTTTCTCCATGCACCATTTCTGCTGTGTAATTCATCACTTAGGCCCCATAATCATGTTTCTGATTCCTTGCTGAGTAGTTAAACACGTTCAGTCCTGTGGACGTATTTAAACAGGATCATAGGGAAGAAACAAGTGAAAAAAACTAGTAAACAGACAAAAAGCATTTTTCAAACACACCAACACCTATAAGAGTCGTGGTCCAAGCATTTATGCAAATGAAGTCTTAGTACAATCATTAAAATCTGTGTCATCAATTAGCTACAAGTTTGGTGTAGCTAGAAAATACATAAAAAATTTGGTTACAAATGCCACTCTTACTAAAATCAAAGGTGTCAAACCTGTTCTACTTCATCAGAGCATGGTCAGTATAGATATCTCTAGGCAAAGAGAGAGAAAAAAATAATCACCCTTCTCGTGTACAGTTCTCTCTCCCATTAGACTGAGGCAGTTTTAGTTACATTGATTGAAAGAAATACTTGAGAAAGGTACTGCTTAGGTCTCATTTCACCATAAAAAGTCCCTGGCATAAGGCTAGCTATAACTCTTCTAAACTATCCATTTTGAATGACTGTCATTAGGAAAGAATTTAGTGGCTTTGCATTTCATATAAGGTAATAGTTTCTAGAGGATTTGGGGGCAGCAAATAATAACTTTAAATGGTCTCAGGAGAAGTCTGGATGACGCACATCATTCAAAGCACCTGAGAGACTCTGTCTTTTACCACCAGGTTTAAAAGCATCTATTAAAGCATCTATTACTTACCTTCTTGTTCCTGTCTAAGCCAGTTCCTCTGACACAGATAGGGACACCTCACTCTGTACTGCCCTACCATTGCCCTCTCAGCTACAGTTTATACCAATCTACCCAAATTACCACCAAAGAGAGGTAGGAGATGAAAAGCAATGCAGTGGACACTCCCATAGATGCCCTGAGGCCATTTTGAAATAAAGCCAATTTTTATTGTATTACTTCTTCAGCTGATGCTTTACAAATCAGCATCTGGTGTGGTGATCAGAGGGAACACTTTCAGAAGATTTGAACCCAGTTCTTGTGATGAAGTGCACCACGATGGATCCATCCACTGACAGTTACCACAGCCTTCCAACTTTCCACAGTCTCCTATTGAGGAGAAAAAGTATTTCATGCTGTGTGCTGCTAATGGAAGTGCTGCACAGTTTTACTGCACGCTACTGTTGAGCTTTCATAGAAATATTGCAGCAGCACCCAGTTCTCTGCATGTGTGGGCATGTGTGATGTTCTTTGAATCTTTGAAAATAATATATATTCATGAAAATTCCTGGGAATAAAATGTTATCAACTCAAGGAGACTCAAATTTTCCAGGCAAGTTCAGTTCTTTCCTTCAAGTAAGAAGGAAAGGCAGGCAGAGGAAGCAGACAGGTTTAAAGGGCCAAGTGCTGTAGTACGCAATTCCAGTAAGTTTGCATGGGTTGAAAGTGAGGGCAATATTTTTCATAAGGATAGTAGTGCTCCAATCATCTCACAGCTCTGGCCACAATGAAACCAGTGGGACATATTGAGGGACTTTCTTCACTTCTCATTGCCTAAATTCTTTTAATACAAAAAGCTCATGATAAGACAGCAGATTTTTAGTATTTCCAGGATGGCTCTTTACACAAAATCACTTAATCTTAGTTGTACTTGGAAGATGGATAAAAATAAGGAAGAAAATAACTGGGTTTGGAAGTGCTAACATGTTATTTTACTAGTTTTCAAATACTTTAACTAACATAGCTGGACTCCAAGAGCACTCCAGCATAGGCCACAAAACCAAAACAGGCTACACACAATTTCTAGGCAGAGACAGATAAATAAACCTTACTATAGTACACACTAGAATTTGGATGAAAAAAGCATCTCTCTCTCACTCCATTGTGAGAATCATAGCCAGAATATGTGCTCTCTGTTCTCATTCTGTCTTTTTGTGATTCAGCTATCTAAACTCTCATATAATGTGAAGAAGCTGCAAGACGACAAGACAAGGAAAAGCAAACCAGAATTAAATGCAACATTCCCCAAGGAAGAATGTCTCCCCTGAATCAGGGAAAGATACTATATAGTCTTTGTTTCTCTTGACTCCCTGATGAGTAGCCATAGTCCACGCTGTAGGACATAGATTACCAGTCAAAAGTCCACTTTCTGTTTTGCCAACAATTCCAAATATGCACATTCATTTTTTAGGTCAGCCCAAGACAATTTATTTCTTTTTCGCCAGTTGGCCAGAACAAACCCTCCAAACCTCAAATTATTTATATTTTCCTTGTCTCCAATACTGAGTCCCACCAGAGAGAGCAATACATCTCTCAGGATTACGCTGTTGCCTTCATCCATGATCACTTCATATACTGGTCTTCATCCATGCTTTATATAACAGAGTTCAGCTTATAGTAGAAATAAATTTCAGGTCCTACCAAATTATTTTAAAAGAAAACTTGGATGTGAAATCAAGGTATTTACTGGACCCAAGAATCTCCAAAATGACAAGAATCACTTTAAATGTGGCTGTTTCCTCTACTGGGTCTTTATTAAGCTGTATCATCAACATGGACCAAAAGAAATGGACAGTGAAATGTGCACAGAGGGTGGTAAGGAAGCTCTTCCTGGATGATAATATCTGTGTTTGAACTGCCTAAAAAGAAGGCTTTTAAATAGAAGGAAGATGTGTAGGGGAAGAGAAGAGGTGCAGAGGACAAGAACAGGCAGTTGCAGACAGAAGAACGCTTTTTTCATGTTTTTCTTCTCATTCTTGGCCACAGACCTCTGAGGTGATTTAAGAAGGGTGTAGAGCTCCAAGAGGAAATATGCTCTTGTAAAAGGGATAGTACAGTTATGGTTGAACAAGTAGTTTTGTATCCTTGGAGGCATTCTACTTTATTACCCATGACTGAAATTTTCTTTATCTTGTACTGAAACTCAGAATATGCTTTAGAAATCTGATTGAATCTGGTTTTGATTTTGCTCTTGGTCCAAAATGTTCAGTTTTCTGCCTGTTTTGGGTCAGATTTTAACAAAGCCCAGAAGCACATACTTCAGTTCAGCTGATATGAAAAAAAGTATTTTAAATTCATTTATCCACCTGCATAGTTGACCAAAAACCAAGAAATATTTAGATAAAAAATGATGGGGGAAAGAAAAAGGAAAAAAAAAAGAATAAGAAAAAAAGAGAGGCAGTGTTTAATATAAATAACTGTACTTCAGGGCAAAAGGCTATGCTTACAAAGGTATTGTGGGAGAGAGATTTGCACACTGATACTGCCTGCCTGAAGCTCTCCATCAGGAGGTGAGCAGTCCACCTCCAGAGGAAATTCCTTTCCAAGGCATCCCTCAGTTCCCACTTTGCAAACTGTTTTCCGCTGCTGTCCTGTACAAGAGAGCTGCAACACTTCAAATTCATAACGGAGGACTTTTCATGCTTCAGGGTGTCTCCCCATAATTGCTCTCTTGCTGCACTGTTCTCAGGGTTACTGGACCATCCTTGCACAAGATTTCAACCAGATGGTTGTCCTCAAATATGGTTATTGAGCAGCACATTAAAGAGTTCACAACAGAATATGTACTGCACGTATAAACATAACAAGAAGAATGGCTAAGGATGTAGCCAGAAGGAATAACACCGCAACTGAAGGGGATGTCCCATGTTAAAACCTCATTTCTTCTCCCTTCATTTCAAGGGGTGAGAAACAACCTTAAATATCGAGACAGAATGTGAATCTTTATGTGAAGCATTTATTCTTAATTTAAAGTTCAAACCTCTTGACCATAGCCAACTCTCATTAATTTTTATTTGTAACAAAATTCATATATGACAAAGTAAATTAAAAAAAAAAGTAAAGCTATGAAGACCTGGATAATTACAGCTGAGTCTCACTGACACCATAAATCATGAAAAACCCTAGAAATACTTGTAACTATGTCACTCCAAATTTCCCTTTGGGTATTCTGTGCATTATTGCACACACTCTCTCTATAAATGCAGATTTAAAAACCCCATGGGTTTCAAATGGCACTTTATTAGGGAGCATTTAAATAATTTCTGAGGGTAAGATCAATTTAAGCATGCAGAATTTTTATTAGTAGCCCAAAAGAGGAGTCCAGCTGTTCCTATGGAGCAAGCGTGTGTGAACCAGGCTTCAGAGCAATTTCTGCTGTGCCAGCCATGGCGTTAAATGTTGGCCAAGAGGGACTTTTGCAGAATGGAGCAAACTGAATATGCAGCACAGCTGAGGAAACACTGCTTCACATTTTGCATTTCTTATTAGAGTGACCTAGTCCCTGAATCACCCAAACAAGCCTGTCAGAGCTCTTGATCTCACAGCAGCAGGCACTGTGCAAAGCACAATATGAGAAGTTCCTCAGGCTCTGAGAACATGAGAGAAAGAAGGTGAGAGAGTGGGAGGTATCAAGTCTAAAGTATTTGTCTGTCAGAGAAGAGGATCTCTCTTCTGGGAAACAAAGAGTTCAGCCATTGTAAGCAAATCACAGCCTGGCACAATATCTGCTTTAACCAAATGCATAAACACTGGATGAGGCTGAATTTTGCAGTCAGACTCATGAACTCACTCTTAACCACCAGGACTATGCCTCCTAATTTGAGAATCACACTATTACAGTGCAGGTAGCTAAGTCATCACAGGGTATGCCCTGGAGCTGCTATATTTTATTCCAGTTATGAATTTAGCTACCCCTGGAGCCATTTTTATTTCCAGCAAGGCATTCTTCTTCCAGTGAAATACATGCCTTTTTAAACACATGAGGAACATTTACCAGAATAATTGATCTTTTACTCTGAATGTTTAAAAAAAAAAGTCAGACAGAAAAATGGACTAGGTCTGCCCTAGTTGGGCCCTGATGGCAATTCCAGAGAGAAATGTTTTAATTGCCAAAGAAAGTCCCTTTTGCCAAAAATCATGTCTTTATGGAGCTTGTCAGAAGTTTTCGGTTTCAGTCCAAAAAACTGCCGGAGTGAAATCCAATCACTGATGACAGCAAGATTAAAAGTGCACAGACTGGCTGCCTGAATAGCAGTTAATAATAGAACAAAAATGTGGATTTTACACAGTTGATTCATAGCAAAAATTTTCATAGGACATAGATTTTAATACCAAATGCCCATCATTTTATCCCTCAGCATTTCTTGAATACATGGAAAATGCTGGACTGGAGTAGTGAAAAACAGAACTACTTAGAGTACATTTCCTTTTCTCTAGTGATAATTGAACAGTTAATAAAATTAATTAGAATGGTTACTTTTGGAAATACAACAATGTTTGGATCCTATCCAGTATGGAACTCTGACCTTGAGTCCATACTTTTACTAAGACTTCTTTACACTTTAAAAGGTTAAAGAGCCCTGTTTAGATAGACAAAGCAGTGGTTTTACCACTGAAGTATTAAAAATTAATAATCAGAATGAAAATTGGTGTAATTGTACATTTTGACCCCATTGTGTCCACGTGTATTAAATATTCTACTTTCAGTGAAACATTAGCAGAGAACACTGGAAAACTTTTCCCCTTGACAACATGGATAGTAATATGATGGAGAACAGAAATAGGAACCATTGAGTGCAGAACAGCAAGACAGACACTAAACCCAAGATTATTAGTAAAGATTTATCTATGCATCTTCAAAACCCAACAAACCCTTCCCCACAACCAAGAGATCCTTTTCCTCGAAAGAAGATTTTTGATAGGTAACATTGATTAGTGTTGCAAATAACTGCACAGGTAGATAAATGATCTGTACAAATATAAAGTCCTTTGGGCTCTGTTAAGAAGAATCTCAGCAGTTGCAGAAAGTTGAACAACAACAAAAAAAAGACAAAGTAGTTCCATTCAAGTCCATTGGACTGGAGTCATAGCATAGAAAGCTATGGTGTGCTATACTCTGGGGACACAAAAATGTTTGGGATCTAGATTTAAAATCACTAAAGAAAACAAGGACATCTATTCTCCTTGAAGGCTGAAAGAATCTATTCTTTAAAGCCATGTAGAGAGGGAGAATAATTTTAAGGTTTCTCCAAGGGAGATTAAAAGGTACCAAACAACAGCAAACCCTTTACAATACTTTAACCTTATTAATTCTTATTCACCAGCTGAGCTGTTTTCCACCCAGCTGGTGGCTTCTCTCTGTTTTTATTACTCTGATGACAATGACTGCAAAGAAAAAGAAAGAGGGTTGTTATTTTTGTATTTAAATGAGAAAAACATCATCACAGAGACTTCATGTCCTGCAGTACCTCAAGAACTGAGGTGACTTTAAATAGATAAGTATTATTAAATAGCAATATTTTTAAAAAAAAGTTTGAAGAAGAAAAAACACAAACATTTGCAACATCCAGTAATTTCAATTTAGGTGTGCTATCAAATCCTTATTTTTAGATTCATCTGGTTGAAACTAGCACCATATACTTTCAGTGAGGGACTTCAGGTTTTCCCTCACACTTCTACATACTTTAATTATTTTAATGATGGTAACACTCTTTCCACCTCAGTACAAGCCTTGGTGAATGATGATTTTGCTTAGCACTGCCATAATGCCACTCCATTTAACCATGCCATTTAAGTAATGGTTGCTGTTATTTATTGTTGTTTTGCATTAAACCTCTCAAAATAATCTGGACAATCATACATTTTGTTGTTCAGGCTTGTTCAGTCTAATAATACTGGGTGAATAATAGCTGTTGAAGTTTCCTCTTTTTCTAGACCTGTCAAACTTATCACTTGATTGTTCTTGGGAATTGCCAAATACATTGCTAATATTCCTTAGTTTTGGGGAAAGTGGTTTAAAAAGTCAGAAGTTATCCAGATACTTTGCTGGTGTAAAAGGCCAGGTAATAATAATTTTTACAGAACTTGCTCCCAGCTCTCCTGTAAGCAAAGCATTCTCTATTCATCTCCTCACAGCAATATCATGGAAGAATAATGTGGCCCATGAAAGCCACCATGGACAAACAGTACTGCTCTTCTGCATATCTTTTAGAATGTTGGTACCTCAGCTGTACCAGGTTTTTCATTGAAAACACTTTTCTACTTCCCTATTGCAGTGTCCATCCCTCAAGAGTGTATATTACAAATTAAGACCAAATTGTAACATTCGGGTTTAAAATCAAGTGAAAGACCTCTCTACATAATATTTTAAGCATTTGCCAGAGACTGATCCGGTTAAACCCAAATGTGTAGGGTAATGCAAAAGACAATATTGCCTGATTCAGTAAAGAATTTGTCTTCTTACAGTTTCATGGCTCGCTGTCACTATTAGATGCCATTACTTTAGACATTATTAGGTGATGAACATCATGCAACTTGTCTCCTTCAAAATTATTCAGAGATATTTAAGTAAAACTTTTATACATCTGAACTGCCCTAAAATTACCCATACACACAGGAAAAAACCTATCCCTGTAAGTGTTTAGTTGAAAATATATCTCTTCCCCTGTCCCTTAATCCTACCTCCTTACCTTAAGGAGTGGAATTTTCTTGGAGATTTGAATCCCACTTTAGTCAACACAAGTTTTGATATTTAACTTGGCGGAGCCAAAATTTCACCCCTAAAGGGTTAGAAAAGGAAACTAAAGAAGTATTAAATTATGAAATCTATAATGAAATTATGAAAATATTTAATTATGAGAACAGGCTAATATATCAAGATACTTGCAATTTACCAAGACAACATATTAAGCAGAGACAATTCTGTGCATAGTACTTTACACTAGTAATCAAAAATGAACCACTATCAGAAAATAAATGCAAATTTGACTTAAATAGAAAAAACCCAATATTAAATTCAATTGAGTTATTCTCTTTTAACCATTGAGGAAAGGACTCATCAATATGTTACTTATTTCACTCTGGGCTATTCCTTGGCCTCTCAGGTCTTTTAACACAGGACTCATCCTTACATTTGTACTCATACATAAGACAGAAACAATTCATAAGGATCTTACTGAATTTTATTGCCTTAATTTTTCACTCATTCAATATTTTCACTCAATTCTCTTGCTCACTGCTCACAATCTGTACCATGCTTTTCCTTCCTTCACTCTTGAAGATGAAAGTAATTGAAAAGGTGACACTCTTTTATACCTCTCTGTTTGCTGGAGCCTTTGGAAAACCATCTTTGATAGCTGCAAATTTGGTTATTTTCTTATCTAGGGAAAATCCAAAGGAAAATTCTCAGTCTGCTTCTAAAAGGACTTACAACCAAGTATTATGAAAATCCTGAATGGCACTTCACATGCAGAATTAGT
Organism: Trochalopteron elliotii; assembly: GCA_024734555.1. Taxonomy (NCBI): domain Eukaryota; kingdom Metazoa; phylum Chordata; class Aves; order Passeriformes; family Leiothrichidae; genus Trochalopteron; species Trochalopteron elliotii. The sequence continues at coordinate 1,139,792 of JANPWX010000639.1, forward strand.
AATGTGCATTTCAGTTGCAGAATTAGTAATGTGTTATAGACCCAATTTTGCAAACCTTCCTTCTGTTAAAAACCATATTTCTTATTCAAACTAGCAGAGAATGCTCCCGAAAGAGAGTACCCTTTGCTAGTGCTTAAAAAACATCTTGTCGATTTTCAGACCCTGCTCTACTTAATGGCAATTAGAAATATGAATCAGCCTCTCTTTGTTCAGTGATTGATCCTTTGTAGACACAAAACTATTTGCAACATTTTTAAGGGACTCATCACGATAAAGAGAAATGACTGTTTATAAAAGGCTTCCTTTCTGCAAAACAGCTCTAGAGGATATACAAATCCACTAAAGCAACATGGTACTAGGAACAATGGGCATTTCAGAAGGGAATGCATCAGTATTCACTTATTTTCCATGACAGTGGAAACATTCTCAGGGATATACAAACATACCTGCCACACCATTCTGTCAAGACAAAAGAAATCTTCTTTTCTAAGGACATAAATCCAGCTCCTTCCAGTCAAGCATGAATCATGCAGTTCATCACAAGATGTTTCCTCTGATAGAGTCAGCACACAGCTTCTTTCAGAAGACTCCACCACGGAAGTATTGATTTACACAGGTCTTTTTCCAATGGCAGTGATCTCGGAACCTCAGCAGTGTAGCTACACACACTTTCAATCTTACTACATGAGTTCCTTCAGCTGAGGAACAGGTGGTTACCCTACTGAGTTATTTTTAAGGATGTGACCTACCCCTTTGGAATTAAAGGCACTTCAAATGAAGTTTGCACTAATGCACAAGAGTAGGTTAACACCTTGATGAAGGCTTTTTAACATGAAGAGTACAAACAGCAGAGCCACAAGAGTACTTCATCTAGGAAGTAAGTGCCTGTCTCAGATAAGCCAGCTCTTTTGCCACGCTCTACTGACCGCATTGATGAGTTTTCCACCATGATAGGATCTTAGATATTAGCTCACATTTACACAGCTACATGCAGAAACATGAAGCTGTGTTTTATCATGGAGCTGAATTCCACATCCAGTTTCCATCCTGAGACAGCCAAGCACCACATTAGTTGTGCCCTGCAGTGGCTGAATCCCTCTCTTGCCTCCTCACACAGCCCAGGTCCTCAGCACGTCCTTCCTATGCCTTTCCAGGAAAGGGCTGGCACCAGGCCTGAGGTTTATCAAACCCAAGATCTTGTAGGGCAAGTGTCACATCCAAGCCCCGAGGACTCTTGGAGCACTGCAGCATTACCTACAGTTTCACAAGGGTGAGGATGATTACCTGCAGGCAGTCTGGTTTCGAGCCAGGCTTTCCTCCCTCCTGCAAGCACTTGAGCAATCCATAAGGCTCTGAGCAATACCAGTAGGCTCTCAAAGTGACCCAGTGCTCAGTAAACATGTTGCCACCTCTCTCCCCATGGTCCCAACACCTGGCCACTGAGGAAAGTCAGTTCTCTCTGCAGCTAGATCCTCCCAGGCACTCATCACCACTCTATCCAAGCACAAGGTATTTCAGGAGTCCTTTTGAGATGTCATTCCCTTCGGGCCCTCTTACTATCACTTAGCATAACAGAACTGTTGAGGTGAGAGACAAGCCAGCACAGCCTGGAGACCAGACCCTGGGCTGCATGGTAAATGGCATCATGATGCCAAAAGAAAATAGATGACCGCTAAGTCTCAGTAGACCTAAAAAACAGTGTGTAACAGCTTAAAGGATTGATCATTCTGCATATCCAAGCATGAGCAAGGGCCTACTGTCATGGCAGTGATGTAGCCCACATGGATCAATGGATATGAATTCACCTGGTTCATATATCACTGGGTTTGGTGCAATATGCATTGATCCAGCTTGCTCTGTCACATCACTCATCACACCCTGAAATAGGGTAGTTGTTGGACTTTTTTAGTTTCAGCTATTTCACTGCATAATATGACCTTGAGAGACATTTTTAAAAAATGTTTTCATATATGAACCATATTTTTCAATTTCTGCTTTCAGTCTCTAGACAAAGAATGGCTATTCTGTAATATAATAAGAGCTATTTACTGGTATTGGAACCACAGACTTACTGTAAGTTTCACAGCTTTCAAAATGCAATGTAAATCTTCCCTTTTTTGTTTCAGCCCACAATAATTTATTGCCATAATCACATCAACGCTGTCTCACTGTTTCAAAAAGATTTTTTTTTAAGTTGGTTAAAAAGCAGACTGTGAAATACTTGTTTTCAAATCTAAATGTTAATAAATTGCTATTTAACAGAGCATCAAGATGCTAGTGACTAAAAAGCAACTGAAGTCTGACTGGCAGTTTAATTCTTTTTCTTTTTTTTATTGGTCTCTTTATGTTCTCTCTTCTGACTCAGGTTTCCTCAAACACACATACACAAATACATACTGGTATTGACTGCTGAATATCAAAATTCCGCCTCTGTAATGTTTGGTAAGTAAAAAATCCCAGACAGTAACAACAAAAGAGAAAAAGCAAATCCCACACTTCAAAGAAACCCAAGAAACTCCAGATCACAAAACCCAAACCCTTCAATTCCTAAGCACACAGGAGGTATGCTTATTGTTTGGGCATGTTGGCCCAATAGTTAGGACTAAATAAGTAACTTTATTTGCAGTACATACCTGGAGCTTGACCCAAAGCTCTTTAACATTCACGGGTTCATTCCCACTGACACTCTCAACTGGATTTGAATTCAAACCTTTGCTGTGCTTCTCAAGCTAATCTTGTGCAAGCCTTGCCAGCTCCATCTGTCTTCAAACCTCTGCAGATTAAGCCACTTTTCAGCTCAGTAAATACCACTGAGGAACCTGACTCCCCCAAATCAAATCTGTTTTACAACTTGAAATCCTCATCTGGGTTTGTAATTTGGTATGACTGACACATCTCCAAACTGGTGATTTTCTGTAGGCCTCAACATTGTTTCCAATGCCACTTGTTTACGAGGGACAGAGGATTAAGGAGCCCTCTTCAAACCACTCAAATTACACAATACCCACCCCAAAGTCCCTGCAATAAGCAACAGAGATGCATATTGGCATAAGAAGCCCTCCAGTCTGTCACAAATTACTGCCCTTTAATTATGGTGCAGGAGGTGGGCTGGTGCTTCTCAATTTGTTCAGCAGAGAAGTCACCATTTGTCATTATTATGCATATTTAATTTAATGCAGAATCATTTAGCAATTTGAAAAAAAAAAGCTGGATGTAACACTGAACCAATGAGACAAAGAAATTAACACCAACTGGCATTCAATATAATTTATTTAGTTTTAAATTTACCTAGCCTTATTGTTGAGGTAGTGGATTTTGCTCACTTTGTGTGACAGGATCAGAGTAAATAAGTGGAGCTTTATTTGTTTTACACTGTAAAGGGCTTTTTGTTCATGTACTTGTCAGTCCAACTTCATTCTTTTTTGCACAATAAGATCCACAAATAAATGGGTGTCGAGAAATGAGTCGGGTCTCCTAAAACAGACTCACAGGAAGAAAATATGTCAAGTTGGTTGCTAATGCACTTTTTAGTTTCTTTTCCCCCAGTCCTTTATTCCAACTTCTTTTCTCTTCTTCCTTCTTATCTTACTCCTTTGCTGTCTTCCCCAAACTTCCATCCTCTCCTCAAATGTTAAGCCAACTGTTTGAGTGCATGCTAAGGAAGGAAAAAGTGTCTAGGGAAGGTTGATAAAAGGCAATGGAAAGGAAAAAAGAGGGGAACTTTAAAATATGATTGTAAAGAATTATATTTATTCTCTCTCAAATTAATCTATGATTTTTTTTTTATTCACTTGAAACTAGTTGTAACCAGCCAGATGTTGTTCACTTTATGTGTCTTGTTCTGCTTAGTGCATGTGCACAGAAGAGCACATATGCATTTTTTATACTTGTATTTTCAAGAAATGTCTTTGTTCGGTCTCTAAATTTCTATATCCTGGTGACCCAATAGGGACTCTTACAGTTTGGTGCTGCACAATCAGAAAAGTTTTTGGCTATCCTTCAGCTTAGTACTGTAGAATATAAAGCCTCTTTATGACCCTTGATTTTTCCATCACCTAACTCCTTGGTGAGCATTCCACATTTTCTTGAAAGCTATTTCCTTTCTTAAGTAGTCAACCTAAATTTAGTAAAAGCTGGAATGGTGATGACTTCTACTCCTATTTATCCACAATTAGGTAATTCCACAACCACTCTCAGGGCTCCTTCACAAAGTTATTTGTCTTTGTGTCACTGTGTTATACACTAGGAATGAACTGATGACTGCCTGACTAGCCAGATCTCATTTGAAAGAACAGACCTATCAGACCTTTTAACATTAACATTATTCAATCCTGAGTCATACAAGTTGGTTATCAGGAAGAAGTCTTACAACATGTTAACCTCGTAACATAAGAGCACAGTCTGATTTTGAGGCGATACAACCTTTTTTCCACCCAACTCATTCCTCAGCTTATAAAATCAGATCCCAGAAATTGGCACTGCAGTGCTCAATCAAAAGGCAGAAAGATTTTGCTATAATTATTGCTATAATTACATCATAGCAGACATACCAAGTGCAGGGTAGGGGAATAAAAGAAAACAAAAGAAATATAAGAAAAAAGACATCAAAAGAAGAGCAAGTCTGTTCTTTTATAATGTATATGGCTTTCTTATTTAATCCCTCCCCTCTCCTTAAGCAATGGGAATTTTCACCATAATTGTCTATTTTCCTGATTTGGGGGCTTATGGGATTAAGTGTTTTTAAGAGGACATCACCTTTTATTCTCTCCGTAGGAGTCAGTCTGACAGACTTACCTGCTGTTTTATGTTGGTGGCAAAGCCCAGTCATCTTCACAGGGCAGCTGGAGGCAGAGACACTTATTTCAAAGCCTCAGCCCTATTCTGATCTGAATTCATAAGCCTCAGTGGTTTCATTTCTACCCACACATAGCCTGTCACATAACTCATGCTAGCATTGCATATCTATTGCTGTAGGACCTACACAAAAGGGTTTTTCTTCCTCAGACCTGAGACTCCTGTTTGGCACCTCCCCCAAGGCAGGATCATCAGGGTGGCAGCAGAAAAAGTTGCAAATGAAGAACTAGCTCAAAATAAGAGAAAACCACATGGAAGCACATAGACACACATGAAACACCCATCCCCAGGTGGGTGTGGATGGGCAGAGACACTGCAAACTCAGCCCTTCCTGAAAAGAAAGGTCACCAGTGAAAGCTGAAGAGGGAAAGAGATGAAGAAATATAAAGGGGCCTTTCTTTCCTAAAATGGGCTTTTTTTCCCCTATACAACTCAATCTTTCAGTATGTGCAGGCTTAAAAGCTTTTGACTCTAATGCAGATTTGTCCAAGAGGACTTCAGGACTCAACTCTTCAGTCTGAGGGAAATTATCTAAGGGAGAACTTGTAAACTACATCCAAATGAAGACACACAAGAGTGATGAACATGCACATATTACCCTAACATTATGGTTTACAAATGCCAAATTTGCATCTTATAGGATTAGTGTATTCTACATCTGTGATTTTCAGTGTTTTGGTAATACAAGGTGGCTGAAGTACACTAATTATTTGACTGGTAATTCTCAGCAATTATTTGTACCATCATTAAAGATGAAATTCTTGGCAAGTTCTTCAGAGCAAGAAATAAATATTTGAACATAACAACATCTCCAGGATTTATCACTCCAGTTTAATAAAATAGTGCATATCAAATGGCACGGCAGACAATAGTTGTGGGATTTATATAAAAGGAGTCTACAGCCAATTGCTCTTGGTGCCTAGGAAGACTATAGAAACATGTAGGAGCCTCATCCTGTGAGGAACAGAGAGAAGAGCTCCCATTTAGATTTTATGGCTTAAAATACAGCAACAGAAAAATAGTCATATTTATTGTAGTGATGTTTTAGGGGAGTTGCTATGTTTTCTCTTCAGCTGAGAAATAGCTTTTACTGCACCCACACACACACAGTTCTCTTTTTGGAAGGAATCCATGTTCTGAATTAATTCACATGTAAGTTTTATTGACCCTGCAGGACATGTAAGTAGTAATATAAGTTACATCTATCCTTCATTTCCAAAGCCAAATAAAGCCAGAGAAGCTTCTAATTCCTATCAGCAGCCTTTGCTCTTCTTTCCCCTGATATTTTCTGGCCAACAGGGGCTATCCTCAAAGAGGCCTTCAGAGATCCTGGTCTTCACCACAGTCTCTGACAAACAGAATCACAGAATCAGGAAGTAGCAAGTAACACAGGTGGAAACTTGTAACCATCGTAGTGACATGTGATAACAGAATGATGGCTTCAGGGAAAAAAAAAAAAAAGAAAGGGTGGGGGGATGAGTTCTACATTGGAAGATGACTGGCTGATGAAAATGATGAAAACTTAAAGCCTTAAAGAGAAGCCAAGGTGGGAAAACCACCAAACACTGAGACTCTTCTGAGACAGTCATGTTTAGAAGAAACAATTATGTGCCCACACTATCCGATCAGAGTGTCAAATATGTTAAGCTAAGTTGACCTTCACTCAGCTGGAGCAGAGATACGAGCAGATCAACAGCAGCTGCTGCTGCCCAGTGCCCCTTTGCATTTACCCCAGCAAAACTGTGAGTGCCTCTCTCCCAAGACCCCAGCAGCCAAAGCTGGACACAGAGCTGGGCAGGGGAACCACAGGCCCCCAAACCCACCTGTCCCAAACACTGCTTGGCTCCCCCTTCCCTTCAGCTGCAGTTTGAAGGGCTCCAGTTCCCCAGGAGGCCCTAAGACCCCTCATGTTAGGTCAGGAAAAAAGCCAAAATAAAACAGACTCTGATTGCCAGCTGAGAACAAGGGCTTACTGCAGGAGGAATTGAAATAATTCCTTGTAAAGTGGTGTCTCTAATAGAGGGGTTGCTGAGAAATAACACTTCTGGGTATATTTTTATTTGATTCCTGGAGCTGGACTCCCTCTTGGAGCTATAACTATTGCCCCCATGCTTGGAGCATCCAACTTTGAATCCCTTACTAGTGTAAAGCTCACTGTAAGTTGTTTAAGCATAGCAGATATCTTGCGAGTTCTACACTGCCTTATGCACTTGTTAGAACTGCATTTCCAAAAGCAGTCAATACCCAAGGCTTCATGCAATCCCACCTTAGTAAAGTGGGATTACTAAATTACTAAAGCAATTCCACCTCAAACCTTATGGAGCTTAAAAAGAGAAACATTCACAGAATACTTCCACATGCTGTTGCTGAGTAGCATAGAGAAACACAGAGAGACTGAGGACAAAATCCAGAGACAGGACAGTGGAGGCAAGTTTCACCACACAAGAGCATGAAATAGCAACCTTGCTTGGAAAGAAATGCTGATGGTGCCTACCTCAGGAGAAGGCTCCAAACTGAAGTGCCAAAGAAAGTTAAGGCACCTCCAGCACCCAGGAGAAAGAAGCAAGGCTGAAGGCTTATCCTACTCCATCCCAGATCCTGCTACCCAGGGACAGGCATTGCCCTGCTTGTCAGGGGGCAGGAGGAAGGGGCAATGAATTCCGTATGAAAGTGCCATGTTGTTCCCACACACTGGATTGGGAGCACTGGTTCTTAATATACTGTTCTGGACTTCATTTCTGCCAAAACCTGAGCTTTCACAGATGACTTTCAGGCACTTAGGTAGTATTTTGGATCTATCATTATAAAGTTTGCCAAAGATTGCATAGGAAGGCTAAAGCAGTCCAAGGTCTTGAACCTTGGGTCTCCTGTAGTCCATATGGAGGTGCTAATCACCAGGTCTTTCTCCCTCCTCAACAGGTTCTTTTTAAGACTTACCCTCATTAAAAGAGAGAAGAGTTATGTCCCATTATAAAGTACATGACCAATCATATAGCCCAATTTTAATGCATAGCAGCCTGCCAGTAAGCTTGTGTGACAAAGAATTATTCACAAGATGGCAACAGGCCCAAAATGGCAAATGCCTTTGAAATCAGAAGCTATAATTACATATGGCTTGGTTTGGGATAATTAGCTAAATACGGGTCTCTTGGAGAGAGGTACTTTCCAGCCAACAGTATATTTGACTTAAACAACAACCAACAACTACGAAACACAGTAGATCCCAGAAAAATTATGGTCTCTCCCTGGTCCCGGGTCTAGCTTTTCCAGGTTCGTCCCTCATCCTGAACCGCCCAGCAGGACAGCAGCACGTTTGCCTGACTCCGTACACACATTGCCATCCTGTGGCCAAGTCCCGCCAGCACAAATCACTGTAAGCAGGAGGCAAAAGAAACTCCTAGGAACCCAAGACTGCTACTTCTAGAAAAGGAAGGTGCCACACGGCACAAGAAACGTAGGTCTTTACCGTAGTCATAGGATTGAGACAGAAGAAGCAAAATCCAGGCACCCTTTTTTAACCTGGTAGTTCAAGGTGGAGTTGGACTTATAATTCAGGGGACTATTGAAAAACATCTCAAAATCCACACACTCAGAATCATTTAGGCTGGAAAAGACCTCCAAAATCATTGAGTCCAATGACAGATCTCCACCCTGTGAACGAGACAGAACTAAGTGCCACGTCCAGCCATTTCTTGGACACCTCCAAGGATGATGACTCCACCACCTCCCTGGGCAGTCCATTCTGATGCTTAAGAAGCATTTGCATGAAGGAATTCCTCCTGATGTCCAGCTTGAACCTCCCTCGGTACAGCTTGAGTCAATGTCCTCTCATCCTGTCACTAGCTGACTGGGAGAAGAGACCAGCCCCTCCATGCCACAACCTTCTTTTACATAGCTGTAGACATTATTATTATTATTATTATTATTATTATTATTATTATTATTATTATTACTACTACTACTACTACTACTACTATTATTACTATTATTATTATGTTGAGATGCAGGTAATGAGAATAGGAGTTTGAGGGAGAGGGAACATCAGGCTCCAAAATCTTCAGCAAAAACTGAAGTAGATAATACTGAATTGAGCTCACATGGAGCATCAGGGAATAAAAACCAACTGGGAAGTGTAAACACAAAGAAAAAGCCTCGACATGACAGATGACCCGAAAGCCTCTGGAAATGTGACCCCCCCCCTTCCAAGAGGCAGTTGGAAGGAGGGCACCTTGATTAGGGTGAGTGATAGGAGAAAGAAAGCAGAAGCTGGGTGGGAGCCCAAGGGTTGCTGGTCCTTTTCAGAAAGTTACCCTGGGTGTTGCACCCAGTCTGCCATGGCCAGGGCAAGGGAGACATGCAATTTCAGTAAGGCTGTGTTTTGGTTGCCTAATTCTTTTGGCCTGCATGGAGGAGGCAATATTCCCCTTGCAACTGCTTAGGAAGGCAAAAGGAAAATGTTGATTAGCACTTAGCAGAGGAAGTGGCTTATTTGGCCTGATTATAATCATGGGAACTTTGTTGCCTCTGCTCCAGTAACCACATTGGTAGCATTAACTGGAAAGCTCAGTAACTGGTAAGGAAACTGCTGAACTGAGCTTTGTCTGATACTCCTTGTGTAATTTGCCTTGAAAGGACATACAAGGAACATCAACTCTCTTTATACGTTGTACCCTTGGTGGCTTTCCCCTGAAAAAAAGCCATTTTTTACAACTCCTTCTTGGGTCAAAATGTGCTTCTCTTTCCCCTGGGTGGCTGCTTGGACAGTGAAAAGGTTTCAGCAGAGAACAAAATATGGTCGGTCCTTGGATGTGCTGTAGTTATTAGTCTATCATCACTAAATATGCTGAACTCAAGAATTTTATCTAGAGCGACATTTCTGGACGAGGGGTTGGGGTTGTGTGCGTGTGTGCGTGTGCACACGTGTTTAAAAAAAATTTACAGTGCTATTGACATTCATTTCAGTGCAGGGTCCCATAGGCCAAGAGAAAATTATGAAATGGTATTTTTCATAATTAACATATTTTATGGTTGTATTATTAAATGCTGGAATGCCAAAGTGAGATTTTTTTCTGTTAAATTAACATCTCCAGTCAATGTACTTAGCAATTAATAGCATTCAGCTCAGCATGGGCTGGAAACACTTCAACATGGGCAGCTAGAGCTTTGCCAGGGTCTGCTTACATCCCAAGGACTGGTTTAGGTCACGCTTTACATTTCTTTGCAGTGGTGCATTAAAGCACCATGTGGGAAAATTATTTTGTTTGGAAGATGCAAATAGAAAAGAATAATTAAAAGGTAACAGAATACTGGTCCACTTAGTGCTGAAACAGACACCCTGGGCTTAGGAGCACCAAATAAAATTAATCTGAAAAATATCCACATAATCCTCCCATCTTCTCTTTCTCTTTAGATAAGAGTGGGGCAGAATATTCCAGGGATTTAAGGCATCATTTGTTTACATGGTCATATTTTAATCATCTGCAAGAAGCTAAGGTTACACAACCCAAGCACTCAAATGATCCCCTACCTTGCTGTTTATAGGAGTGGGGCCTGACATTCATAATGTTCCTGGACTGCTCCAAGAGGACAGAAGAAGAGGATTAGGGAGGGAGGAGGAGAAGGAGGAGGAGAGGGAGGAGAGGGAGCAGAAGAAGGAGGAGGGGAGGGAGGAGGAGGAGGAGGGAAGAGAGGAGGGAAAGGTCAGCTCCCTTTTTAAGCATTTCTGAGCTTGCTGGAAGCTTTCAGCGTGTGGGTGGTAGGTGTATCGACTGACATGGGGAAGTGTAAGCGTGAAGCTGGCCACCCAAGACCTCAGGGTCACTGCTGACACTCCAGATCTCCGAGCTGGGGAAGGCACCTGCTCCCTTGCCAAAACAAACCATCTCCTGCTATGGGCATACTTGAAAAGACCTGCTTTTGTCAGCCCGGGGGGAAGAAGGAAAGGGAGGGGGAGAAGGGGGAGGAATTAGAGGGATGTGAGGGCTTTTGGTTTTACTTAAACAGTCTCAAATATCCAGTTTACAATGCAGCGATGTTCTTCAGAATTTATTAAAGGGGGTGCGGGGCGGGGCATGGAAAAGGAGCTGAGGAGACTCGACTCCAGATCTGGTGAGCATTAATATGCATTGTGCTAGAATTTCATGAGGCAAGCGAGTTTTGTAGCCCTTGCTCCGGTGGTCCTCTGCTGACAGGATCTCAAGCCGCTATTTGTTATCTTTAGGCCTGATAAGTACATCTGGTTTTGATTCAGGTGGCCGCGAGCTTGTCTCAGAGTTGAAAAGGGTGCTTTGCTCAAATTGAATTTTCTCACAAATTTCAAACTGGGATGAGAACCAGAAGAAGCTGGGCCCTGTCACACAAAACTCCCGTTTTGCTAGCTTGGCCCTTGGGCTCGTAAAAACCTGGCACAAATCAGTTTCACCTGTTTGGCTAAGTGAGTACATGCGAAAAGTAATAAAGCTATTAGTGCAATCAGATATTTCTCTGCATGTGTTCTGATGTAAAAAGAAAAAAAAGAAAAAAAAAAAAGAGAAAGAAAGTGGGGAGGTGAACTCTTCTCAACCCTGCCTGTCACATATCTCCTGTGTCCCTGTAAATTAGTTGCAGAGAGGCTGCTGCCAGTTCTCCACCCCTTTCTGCCTGGACATAGTATAGGCTGGCAAGAAGACCTGGCTGCAAAGAGCTGTTCAGATCCATCATCCTCCCTAGAAAAGAACTTGAAGTCGCTGTTTGAGGTAAAGAGGGAACAAGGCTACTTTTGTTCTTTTTGTACTATCCAGCTCTCTTTGTAGAAATACCAGGTTTGCCCACTTCTAGGCAGGGAAACCCAAGCTGGCTCTCCAGCTTCAGCACCTGGGCACCCTGAGCCCTCCTGCCCCTCCTGTCACTTCCAGCAAGAGGACAGGACTTGGCTGATTAGCTCGTGGGCTGTGTTTAAAAAAGCACGTGCTTCTGACACCATTTCCCAGTGCAGCGTATCATCATGTCCTCACAACCAGTGCCTTTTATGACTTATAGGAAAGACTCTGGGAAATCTAGAGATGAAAGAATTTCAGGGGCTTCTGGCCCCTCACACAGACCAGTGCCATCTTAAATTAACTATGCTCTGGCAACACACTTTATTACCTATAATTTTGTGGCATTCTAGTCCTGTCTCCTGCTTACCTGAGATGCTCTGTAAAACACTCTGGGAAACTGCTGAGCAGAATACACCATAAAGGCATACTCTGTGACTCTTCACCTTGCATTGTCTATGCTCCACTTGACTAACCTTCAGGACAAAGCATGGAGCAGGGGTTTTTGTGTTCTGTTATCTATTTTCCATGTCCCCTTTTTCCATTTTCGTTGTACTTTGCTTGCCAATCATTTTTCCTTCCAGCGGCATCTCTTATGTCTCATTTTATAAGAAGATTCACCTGCCATGAAGATTAACAAATTACATTTGTGACTCATATTTGTCATGCCATCTAAATGTAGATAGCCTTATCTTAACAAAATTAATCAAACAAGCACCCTTGTTTAAAATAATAATCCTCACACAGATATATCTTTAAATTGCATCAAAGCAACTCCCTATCCTAGGTCTGAAAAAAGGAATAAAAGAATGATACTGTTGGCATTTTTCATAAGTATTTCTCCATATTTTCCAAAAGTGTAATGATATAAAAATATAAAACATCTGTATATTTTCTTGCAGAGAAGGGTGTCTTACTTGAGGAAAAAAATTACTGGATTTCCCTTAGAATATTTTTTATGTTAGCATGTTAAAAAAAAAAAAGCTGAATGTTCCCTCTCCTAAACCTATAACACAAGAGAACTGTCTGCTTTCTGATATGAAAGGTCAAGAAAATGCTAATTGCTATGACTACCTATTTCCTCCAGTACTCAATAGTTAATATTTATCACGCTAATTCATGTACTCTTTATGGTTCTCAAAAGAGACACCCTATTTGCATGCTCCATCTGTGTGCTCAGGGTCTGAGAGGAATTCACTTTGAAGTGCTATGTAATGAAGATATCACACCTTGCTATTCTGACTGCTCCCATGGAGCAAGCATTTCTGCACAGTTCCCAACTACATGAGTCACCTCCCAAAAAGGGATGCTGGCAAGAACACTGGCCATAAATCAGAGGAGCTGAATGCTAGGCCCAAAGTGTTTCTGTCCATCCAAACCAATTGTTTTCGGGAACTATTTCTGTGAGTGTCACATTCTCAGGCAAGCCAAGGGAGATGGAAAGCCATGGTGTATTCGGGAGTCTCCTTCAGTCACTTCTAGGCCCCTCAGCTGCTTTAGAGCATCTGAAGAACCTCTTCTCATGGTCTTCATGGATTTATGGGATTCCCTACAGCAGCTTTTGGCAAATGGAGACTGATACCTTTGTGGGATCCTAAGCCTCCTAAATGCAATTTCCTACAGATGGGAGTAAGGCATGGGCCTTACTCCTATGTTTAGTATGGCAAGAATGATGACACCATTTTTTGTGACTGGGTAGTACAAAACTGATCACTGATCTCCACCCTTGCTCCCCTGAACACCTCCTCACAGTTGTTCCTGAAACTTGAAGTCCAACTTTCCCAAACTCTAAGCAAATGCAGCTTCTTATCTTTCACCCATTTCTGACATCCTGCCTTGCCTTGCCTTTGACCTACCGAAATTCTTCTCATTTTTGTGGTGTTTCTCTAGGCTGCCAATCACAGAAAAGAATGGGAAAAATCAAAAAAGAAAACAGTCCTAATTTTTGCTGGTGGGATGCTCCCCTCCACCCACACTAGCCTTGTTTAGGTGGTTGTGCACACAGCACAGCCCTTTCTAAGCTGCAAAGTTCACACAGGGTAGCAAAGCCAGCTCACCACAAGGTCACTGTCAAATTAGCATCAGCAGTGTTTCTTGGCCCCTCCACAGGATCCTTAGGGAATAGACAGAGCAAAGGGAAAGTCATTGAGTTTGGGGATTTTTGCCTTCCAAGTCATGGATACAAGTGTCCCTGGCTGAAGAGCAGCAGGGGGAAGATCAGAGTGTCAGTCACCATGGGCAGGCTGAGGGGACAGGGAAAGGATAAAGCCCTGCAGTCAAGTGGGTGCCCCTACACCTGTGTGATCTGGGAATCACAGCAGCAGAGTAACATGGGGTGGTTCATTCAGCCTTTGTGCTGCAGCTGACACAACCCCACCAACCACAATTTGTCACCTGCCTTCTCTCAAAACCCATTCTACTGCTCACATCAGTTCAGAACATTTTTTCCTAACTCCTTTCTGTTTTCTCAGCTAACATGTAAGAAGGCAGAATTCATTTAAAAACCAAAATCTCAGTACTTCACTGTTTTTTCAGTAAGCTGTTTTACAGTGATATATGCTTTTCCTCTTTACCTTTCTCATCTTTCTTTCCACCAAATATTTTCCAACAGCCACAGTCTAACAATAAAAGCAAAATATTTAAAGTAGCAAGGAAAAATCACTAACTCAGCCTTTTAAAACTGGTTGAAATTGATCACATCCACAGATAATACCTATAAGCAGTAACAACAAAAAAGCTTCAGCAGAAACACTTTTTAAAAATTAAAGAATTTAACAAAAGGTGTTGAAATAATATCTTTTTTTAGAGGTTTTGTTTTCTAAGTTTTCTTTCTTGTGCTGTTTATCTTTTGCTCTTTATATATCACACAAGTTTTTGTGTGTAATTCTGAAAATTTTTAATACATATATATTATTTTTTATATATTACTTTTTATTTTGTGCACATTTTTGGTTCAACAAAATAAAAACAGGAAAAGAAAAAGATCTGGTTTAATACATCAGAAAGATAATGGAAATGGCAGGATATATGATAAGTGCAGAAAGAGTGAAAAATATATTTGCTTATTCTATGGAGGAATGCATGTTAGTAGTATTACACAGATGTTTTTTGAGTAGTTTTAATTCCAAGAGGTGCTTAGAAAACTTCCTTCCCCGCCGCCCCAAGAAATCCACAGAATTTAAACTTCCACAGAGATTTTACTTTTCTCCATTTTTAAAATAGATCTTTAAGGGTAAACACAAACGTAATTTTTTTTGAGATAGGATTGATGTTTGAGTGATTCATAATATTTAAAAGGTATGAAGTGAATCAAAGGTGAGTTCTGAGTGGGAGGAAGAAATAGGAAGAAATTACCTATTCGTACAGAACTAGATAGCCAGAAAGAATGATTTTTTGTTTACCATATATCCCTTTCTGTAGAAAAATGACAATGAATAATTTAATATTTCTAAGTTATAAAACACTGCTACAACAACAAGCACTTATTCAAAAGTCAGCGAATTTTAAGGTATGACAGAAAAGAAAAGGTAGAAGTAAATGGATTTTAGAATGTGTTTTGTTTGGTTTCTTTAAGAATGGTGTAATCTTGTGGTCTGAGGAATTTCACCATCTTTCAATTGATTTAATTTCCTATTTCATTTTCTTAGACCTCAAATAATCACAGACTGTGATTCAGTGTGTATTTTGTTTATGGATTATGGTAGAAAATATCATCCTATCACTTTTAGAGACTTTTATTAGTATAGATCCCTTTTTCCTCCAAACCAGCTGATCTTCACAAAGGTTTGCATTTTCCCACTGACTTGGATAAAATGCACAATTAGCAACTTTGGTCCCCTAGTTTTATGCTCAGAAACAGCTAAACTTGCTGGAGAGTTCTGTGAAAAAAATTGCTCAGACTATTCAGGTATTTACCTGATCCATATGAATACACAAAATCAGAAATGTTCGTGTGAGATACTGAGCTATTTATCACCATTTCTCATAAAGGGGAGCAGCCTTATCAATGTGAGAAGCACAGGTGAGAGTGCAACCAGAGTATCCCAACCTCACCTATGTGAATGGCATGGAAAAGATGCACTACAGATACATAATTTTTATTAACTGGATAATTTTTATTCAGTTCCTAACACTGACCCCTGCTTTAATCCATTCTTGCTGTTGTTTTGACTTAAAATATATATATGTGTTATTTTTCTCCCTACCCTGTCCTTTGCATTCCCTCTATTCTCGCTATGGTGAAGTATTCCATGAAAGCACCAACCTCAAAGTTCTCTTTGAGGACTCCCAGCTCACCTGGAGTAAGTTCCTGGTTATTGGTAAGAGAATTTTTTCACACTTAGGAATGTGCATCATTCAGAGAAACCATCAAGGAACACCTGCATATTTACCCTGTGAGATACACCTGAAGGTTTCACTGGTCAGTCTTGGGACTCTAATTCATGTAGGGCTGGCATGCCTGTTGCAGCTGAGAAGAAAATAATCTCAGAAAGTTTTTGTCATCCTATGTGTTGGGTGGGTTCATCTTTGCACAAGCAAACCTCTCTCTTGGTGAAACTTCTAGAGGGGCACTGAAAGGCAAAGTGGGACTGGTGAGGGTTTACCTTAAAATACCATGCTGTAAAGTGTTCAGCAGCTATTCAGTAGCTCCTCCATCTGCCAGACAGAATGTGAATGGAGGATCCAGCCTCTCCCAGTCCAAAAATCCCATCTCCACTTCATGAATCAGGGCACAGGAAAATCCATAAATCACAGATTTAAAGCCAGACAGGAACATGGCTGCCATTTTAGTCTTACCTTTCACGTATGTTACAAGACAACCTAACTCAGCAGTATTATTGCAATTAAACAATTACTTTTTTTCATTATACCTTGAACACTCCTCCCTCACCTCCAGAAGAAAGTTAAGCATCTTGAAAAGGCTGTTGTTCTCATAATCTTTACAGTGAGTGCACAAAGTAAAGTGACATACAGACTGGAGAGAGTTACAGATGGAGAAGTTTCTTACCATTCATTTGTTCAGACATGAAAACATTTGCTGATGCTTTTTTTTATGGCACTCAGCTCTTCACGCTGTTATTTCTGCAATGTCAAAACACTACAAAAATTAAGCATAGAAAGACCAACAGTGAAAATAGTCTGTGATGTATATACTATAAAGCAATAAAGAGCCCCTTGAAGTTAGTGGTCTGAGTATGCCCAGAGACAAAGCAACAGAGGGTTTAAAGCTGAAAACTTGGGCCTTAAGAAAGTTTGGTAGATTTTAAATCCAAACCAGTTCCAACCAGATTCCAACTACCCAGTCTACAACAACCTGACTGTCATCTGGGGGCAGCCACAAGAGGAGTAGTGGAATAGTATAATTTGTTCACTATAAACCTGTCTGGGTATTTCTGGCACTATTGTTAAATTGAAGTTATATTAAAATGAAACACTTCACCATTTAGCTTTCTGTCTGCCTGGCAGGTTTTGTACAATAAATCCAGTTGGAGAAAATTGGCCCATTTAAATTGGTCATTGGATATGGCATTTCTGCACCATCAAGAAAATGGCTGCACATTTTTTTAATTGTTTCCCTCGCATATAATTTTTAAGCAGTCTTATAAAAATGTTTTCCTTGTTTCACTCCCCACTGAATTAAGAATGCAGATGAATAGTTGCCAGTTGGCCTATGTGATGGTCATTCCAGCAGGCAACAGTGAGAAAGTATGAAGTGGTTTTTGGAAGAACTACCTTTCCTTGCAAAATGCACTAGACTTTGCATAGCTTGAAAGAGATGCCTTTTATTCCCTGCAGACCACTTCCTCCAGCTTGGGAAGAAAGAAGAATTTCCTAACTGGTGAGCATAAAGGATAAACAATACGACATCTTGCGTGTACTGCTTGTGATCTGCTTTGCAAGTAAACAAAATGATGCTATTTTGTTGAAATTTAAGTGACTTACGTTCTCCAAAAATCCTAGCTGTGCATTAAGACAGAAGCCTCTGGTTGCTGTAGGCATGTATGGTATTTAATTCTTTCCCCGTCCCCTCTGAACTCTGCCTGTCTCACCAGCACACACTTACACACACATATCCATTAACAAAATGATGATTGCCATGCCATTACTTGGTTGTAGTCCTTTCTTAGGGGACTGGGGGGAGTCACAGTTTCCTGGAAGACTTCATCATGCTGAGCCAAAAAGGTATGAGATGTATGGAAAGCAAGAGCAACAACCAAAACACTTTGTGCTGCCATTTTATCAGGTAAAATCTGCACAGAAAAGTGCCAGTGCTTCTTTTCTCTCACTGGAAGAGAAAGAAGGGAAATAAATTCCCACTGGGGCTGCACTCCCTGCTGATGTCTCCAGAGCTGCAGAAAGTGAACAGATAAGGAGACAGCTATTTTATTGTATTATATAAAAACTGAATAGTTTTCAGAATGCAAAGTTTAAAAAAAAGGTTTAATCAGATGAAACAGAAAAAAAAAAAAGACCAGAAGTGAGTGGAAGCAGGACAGTGACATGGTGTGACTGAAGGCATTGCCTTTAGAAGGGGGTGTTACAGGAGGCCCCTGCTCTGCTCCACCCACCCCCTGCCTGTGGGGCACAGAAGCTCCCTGGGACCCCCAGGGCCACCAAACAATTGATGGTTTGTTGCAGGGAATGGCTGCTCAGGCTGCCAGGCCCAGCTGGATCAACACTCCCCGCTCCCAGACTGGCCTGGGGAGCTCCTCCACTGGGTAACACCAGGCAAACCTACAGGAAACATGAATAAATGAAGAGTTTTAGCAAAAAAAAAAAAAAAAAAAGCCTCACAGCTAACTTCCCACTGTGGTGCTCACTTGATGCTTTCAGCTCTCAGACAGCCCAAAAGACACACACACTTGGGGACCAACTCTCAATCCTCACCCCAGCAGAAAAGCAGCAGCCTCAAACTGAATTTTAGGAGACACTACCACATAGGAATATCTCTCTGCCCTGCCCAGCTCCTTCCCCAGTGAAGTGGATGGATTGGTGGGCACCACCAATGCCAGGGTGAGCGCAGTGCCACAGAGGATACCTATGTCCCAGGGCTCTGCCTTCAGCACATTAGGGCTTTGCTCAGGAGCTCCCAGCCTGCTGAACAGGCACCATCGATTTGATTCACATTTCATGAACCTCCCTCCACATGGCAGTTGCAAGAGTTTCAACAGAAATACCAGAGAAACCTGGAAAAGACACCTTTTTATAACAGTCTTCTCTTGCTTCTGCTTTTGAGGATTAGGTTTCTTTCAGTGTGCTCTGGACTGTGTCATCTGGCAAAAGCTGGCTTTATCTAGATCTAATTGTTTTCTCAATTAAGTCCAGAGAGAGAGATTTTGCCTCTTGGATTACCAAGCTCATTTTAAGAAGATAATTTAGTGGTTTAATTTAGTGACATTAAAATTAAACTTCAACTTCAGTTTTTGGCCCCATGCTGAGTTGTGTAATGAATAAGTTGCCTCCTGGGAGGAGTAAATTTCTCTCCTGTTTTTCCTTAGTGGAGAAGACACTAGGGAGGAGGGAAGTAAGAGGTGAGTTGAAAAAAAAAAATTAATCTTTTCATCTTTGGACTCTAATTCATAGAATTAAGACTAGGCTAAGAAAAATACATGGTAATCTTGACACCCCAGCATGTAATCAAGTGCAAGATCTTCCTGCTGCCACCAACGAGGCTTCTAGTGCCCACAGAAAGCTGTGAGGAATAAAACAAGTGGTGAAGATATCTTCTACCAGTTTGGGAAACACAGCAGCCTGTAACACTTCTAGTCTTAAATTAGGCAGTCAAACGTGTGGGCAGCACATTCTCCTCTTTCCTGGCTTCACCTATGAAGCTGATGGGGCTGTGGAGGTCCAAATGGAGAGGCAGATCTTCTTGCTCCCTGTCACACCAATGGTCTCCAAATAAGAAGAATAACATCAGTTAGCTGCCTTGGGCTATTCAGATTAACCCCTTTATTCTTTAGGTCCTGTCACCTGCTCTCCTTGCAGCAGACCTCTCCCCCACCCCTGTCAGTGTTCTCAGAATTGCCAGCTTCCCAGCAAGCCTCCACACAGCAGCCAACAGAGAACTCCTGCCCCCAATATCCCTACCAGTGCAGAGAAATCCCATGGGCAACTGGGCATCCTTGCACAAATTCTGCTCCTCCAGACAGGCCTGGTCAGTAATCATTTGATGTTAATAATTTCACTTTGCACAATGTCCTGGAAGTTTCCAGTCTCAAGATGCTGCTAAGAATCCAAATCTTGTGTTAATCTTTGCTGTGGTGAATGGGTTTTAATGTTTCTGAAAATCGGGGTCTGGGTGAGGCAGGCAGAAGTCTGGGGGAGAAAACAAAGAGAGCACCAGAGCCATCTGCTTCTTCACAGAGAGTTTTAAGGGGATTTATCCTGTTATAAGTTACTTTCCTGGATCTAATTTCGATCTCCTTTCTTGTGCTTTTCACAGAAAAATCTGTTGACTGCAGCTGAAGTCAATATGAAATTTGTTTCACAAGAATGTTAGGAACATTGAATAGGGCCTTTTGTTCCCAAATTAATTTTTATTTTTCAAGACATAAAGTGACACTTTATAAGTAAATGACAATTCAGCTTTAGAAAAAGCTGGTGAAGGATTGAAGTGCCAAAAAGTTTTGTTGAAATCTCTTAAAGAATGGCAATTACTTTAATAAAACTAACACCTGAGAGATGAAATTAAGTGATATAGGTCTATTAGCACTGCTATCAAAGGATTAGCAAACACGCAAGAGACAACTATTCTATGAAGAACATATTATTCTCCAAGTTCATAAATAGAAGATTGGAGCAATGATGATAGATTGGGAATGATAATTTTGTAAAATGCAATTCAGACACTTTAGATTATACAATTCCTTCCTGAGCTGAATCTTTACATAAATTTTTAAAATATTAAGACTACTCTCAATGCCTGCCTTACAGAACTACTAGCAATTTTGTCTTCCTAAAAACCTTTGCCTTTAAAATATGTGCCTCATCACGTATCCCTTTATTCCTCGCTCTTGGTCATACACGAAAGTTCCTTTTCACACCTCACCTCTCCCACAAACAACCCCTCACAGTAACTCAGATATTGATATAAATAACAACAGAGGAATGACAAAGATATTGACATAAATAACAACAGAGTAATGACAAAGCAGGTTTTTCTTGATGTCAAGAGTAAAAAGCATCTAATAAATTCCAGCTGAGGAATATAATAAATTTGATCATTTATGTGTTCTAATATTTTAGAAATAAAGGCAATTGATATATTCACATTTAAACATAAACCTTATTTCTCACCTAAGTGCTAACTGAAATTATTAATATCTTCTAGAGAACATTTCTTTAAAAGTTGAATAATTCAAAATGAAATCTTTCAGTAGCAAATCAATTTTTTTTTACTAAGATGGAAAGGTAACAGCCTCAAGAAAAATCTTTAAGACTATTCCTTCATATTTCTGCTTCTCATCCTTGTCTGGTCCAACTCAGGACCAGTTGTAGTTTTTCTCTCGGCATGCTTCTAGAAATGATACCCATAAACACAAAAGTTACACTTTAAAATTGAGAGTCTAATGCTCTTTGCTAATTTCAGGCTTCACTGCGTAGGCTGAGCCCTTCTCATGTTGAGTACTGCCGGGAAAAAAGCAGGCAAAAATTTCATCTCTGGTGTGCGTCTTCAAAGGAGCCCCAAAACGATTCTGTCCCATAAGTGCGGCTGTCAAATCAGCAGTGGTGGGTTGAGAGGTGCAGTGAGGCCTCTGAAATGCTTTTCAAATATTTTTACAACAAATGGAGAGATTATGTCCTTGAGAATTCTATGCGCCTTGCAGAGGGCTCATAAATAAACAGCTTTCAGGATAATGTTTCACACTTCAGCAAACTCAAGAAAGGAGAACATGTTACTCCAATGATTTCTAAGGAAAAGTGCTCCTCACAGAGCCCCTTTAAATACAGCAGCGCTTTCTTCAAGTTTTGCCTCCATGTGACTGTGTTTCCTTTGGTGTGGATTAATTATCTGTATTTTTTGGTCTCCTCAGCCACGCTAGGCACATATGTACCTATGATTTTATTACTGAGTTTTCAGTGTTTGCTAGTTCCACCCTCAATCTTCTCCCAAAGTGTTTCTCAAAACCCTCAGCATTTCTTTTCTGGCTTTTTGCTTGGTTTGGGGATTTTTTTGATTTTTGGGTTTGTGTTTTTTTAAAACATTTACTGTTTTTGTGGATTTTGAATTTTCAGATCCATCAGAGTAGCAAAATATGCACCATAGTCACAGATCACACACACATCTGTTCCCACTGGGTATGAACAAGAATATATCAATGAAAAAGGTACCTTCTCATTAACTTACAGTTTAAGCAGCATTTACAGACAACACCACTGAAAATCCCTACCACAGAATCTGCTGATCACCTGCTTTGGTTTTGTCCCAAACATTTGATTTATCCAGTAAAAAGATAAAAAAGGTTAAGGTCTCACCTAGCTCTATAATTTAAGAAACCTCTGTGCTGAGCATGATGATCCCTTTCAGTGCAGTGGGGGACCTTCTTAGGGCTCTGAGCTATGACTTCTGAGTGACTTCTATCAACTTTATCAGATTCTAAATCAGGTTGAAGTTATGAGTCCTCTTTTTCTGTGCTGCATACTGCTGCTACTACGCAGGGTTTCCTGACAGCTTCTCAGCTCCTCATTCAGACTACCTGTGAAACACACAAAAGCATGCAGTAGGGATCAGCTGGACTCTCATTTCCCTTAAGATGAAAATTAGCAAAAAATAAGAACACTTCTGACCGAAACCAAATGCTTCATCTATAAAGGAGAAAAGTCCAAGGCAAATAAATGTGACAACACATGACAATATGCTGGTTTGTCTTAGTCTTTTTCTTTTGCTGTTTCCACTTTAATCTCCTGGAATTTAAAATCTATTAAAATTATGCTGTCCCATTCCTGTGCCCATGTCATAGGGTGATAAATGCATATTACAAGCAGCTGCTTACTTCTTTACATTAACATATAAATTTTGGATTCATACTTATGTTTGTGCAGATATGGCAATCCTAATTAACATGGAACCATAAAGCTACTTGGTTTTTCAGATCATTGGTAAAAACACAATATATCTTTCATCATTTTCACCTCATCCTGAAAATAATTTTTTTCACCCTATCAAGATAAAAATTTATTGTGAAACAAATATTTTATTTAAGGCATTTTGTTTCAGTAAAATATGTCATGAAATAGTTTTATTTTCAGAAGAAAAACTGAGCTGTTTTAGTTCAAGAGGGCCAACTCAGTGTTGTAAAATTCACTCATATTCTCTAGAGGGTTTGGGGGTTTTTTGCCCAGTCGGGATCCTTCACCAGTATCAGGAAACAGACCAAACACCAAGGATGTGGGACCTGAACACAGAAGTACTTTTAAGTTGTGGTTAAACCATCCTGCAAGAATTTTTGCACTACCCCTGCCTTGATAATTTTTAGTGCATGTGAGCTGAAAGAGGGATATTAGAAGGAAGAAAAAACATTTTGAATTGAAGAACAAAATTACAAAACCACTGGCATTACAGGGATGACACCAATGAATTTTAAAAGAGAGGTGGTTATTTTATTAACCTGTCAGCTTGCCTGGCTGTTTTCTAAATGGCAGCTGTATCCATATGTCATTTCACAGAGCTGATAAGGTTGGTTGCAAGCACAAGCCTGCAGCAAAATTTGGAAAACCTTCCTGGAGCTCCATTTCTCCCTTAACCTGCAGGCATGACACACGGGAAGCAGAGAGGCGCTGGGCATTGCTGCGGTGGCAGATGTACATCACTGTCATTTGTCCCAAAGTACAGAGAAGGCCTGCTGGAGCCTGGTGGCCTTGGCTGGCTGGCTGACCTCCCCCTGACTCAGGGCAGCCAGAAACAGAAAGATTTTGTGCTCCAGCAGAGCTGGGCCTTCCCGTGACCCAGGCGAAACCCTCCAGCCGCTTTCCCACAACGCCGCGCCGAAGCCTGGCTGCAGCTCTTCGTTTATTTTTTCAGGTGAGTAGAGGCTGTATCAAGTACTGGTTTCTCAGTTGCTTTTAATTAGGCTTCTGGAAGCCGCTCTTTCATCTCAGGCGAAGCCTGCGTCACTTCACTCCAGCTATTTTCAGTCCTAAAGCCGCGGGTTCGCTTTCATGCGGCTAATTGAAGGCACACGGGAAAGCAGAAAAGGGCTAATCCCAATGATTTGAGATATTTTATGGTTAGGGTGAAACCGCACATTTTTTAGCTGCAGAGAACCACTTCATAAATTTTAACCTCCCAACTGCTGCCCCAAGGGCAAGGGGGTGGCTCCCAGGAGACACCGGCTGTAATGACACAAGATCCCCACAGGGTCCCATGTACTGTCAGAGGAGGTTGAGCAGGTGATGGAGACCTGATGTGCCATAATAGACTGCCTTTGATTTTAGACTCCTGCCCCTCTGGTCATCTCCTCATCTCCCAGGTACGCAGCTGAAGTCCAACAAATTGCCTATTAAACTTTCAAGGCACAGAGGACTTCAAGGCATGTGACTGCCATTAACATCGGCTGGATTCCTGCAATGGGAGTGAGTTTGAAAATAAGCAATAAAAGGCATTTCATGAGCTCACAGAGGAGAGTCTTCATTACTATCTAAGATTGTCTGCTACAATGGCTGTGCCTGGGCATTCATCACTCTGTCCTGCTCAAATCTGCTGCATGACTAGACCACCTTGGTGTGCAAAAGGACATCAGGACTCCATAGCTGCTCTGTGTTGTAGTGTGTTGCTGTTTGTGTTGTGTGTTGCTGGTATTCCCTCAACTTGCTCCCTCAGGCAGACACCTGCATCTGTACTGCAACTGCCAGGGACTCTTCTGCTGCTGAAGTGCTGCGTGTAGCCCACCTTAGGGACAAAATACGTTTCTCAATACATGAAGAAATTGCTGTCATGACTGCTTTGAAATTATGCTTATAGACACATACCCTTTAGAGGCAACTGGGTAAAAGTTGGTGCAAATTGAGTGAAAATGCCTGTAGTGGTAAGTGATTTTATCTGCTGTGAATCCAGCCCACATTGTGATACACCTGAAAAGTCTTCTCACACAAAGCACTGTTTGCAATAAGGCTCTGTGACCCCATGATAAATTCACTCCTTTTCTCAGTAGTGCCAACTGAAATGCATGAGACTTTGCCAAGTGCTTCTCATGTAATATCAGTGTCTGGCACTTAACACCTTATTGAACTTTGAGGCAGATAACCCAGAGCAATCCTCTTGTATTGATTTTTAAACACATGCAGATACACACACACATGAACATACACACCCCATATATATATCTATGTATACATTTATATACATACACACACACACACACACACACACACCAGTTTGCAATCATCTGTTTTCCTGAATGTGTAGCTGTGTGCTTTGTGCAGCAGTTGAATGAATAGCACAAGCAGAATTAGGAGCAGAAATCCTTTCATCCCAAAATATGGCAGTGCAATTAACTGGCAGAGGGGACCCACAAAAGGTTGAAGAAACAGTTTTGTGCCCTGGCTGTTCCGTAGGCCTTCGATAGCTTTTGTTTTTCATATCCTTGAATTTTCTTTTCCTGGCTAGTCAGTTCAGTGCTCGACACATCAAGCATATGAGCAACAGTGAAAAAATGTGATGAACCAGAGAGATCAAGAGTACCAATGGTATGCTGGGCTGTCCAAAGGGCTCCAGATCTGTCCACTTTCCCTCTTCTGGCAGTTCAGAAACCTGTAGGGATTCACAAAAAAAAAAAAAAGTTTATGTTCCTTGCACCTTGTACAGATGAATGTACAAAGCCTTGCTGCTTATTTAATTTATCCATGCACTCCCCACATATCATAGGACAAGTCTTCCTCTCCAGAACATGGGTGTAACCTCTTGACTCATGGTGCTGTGTGCTAGTCTCTGGTGGAAATACAGTTGCCTGCTTAGCCATTGGTGGTGGGAATACCCATGGAGTGATGGGTGTGCTCTGGACTGACATAACCAGCACAACCCCAAAGGATGCAAACAGGAGGATGGTGCAGGGTAGAAAGACAGAGGCAGAGGGGTCAGAGTAATAGATGGCAGCAAACACAGTGCTCTGTTTTTGGTCTTTTCTTTCTTCTTCTGAACTATACATTGGCTAAAAAAATATGCATTTCTGGGGAAAAAAATAATGTGCTTATGGGAAGATTTTAAATTCTTGAAGGAGTTTGCCCTGATAGTGTTATAAAGCAATAAGTTTGGAAAGCCAAACATCTCTGTTTGAAGGCTGAAATGACACCATGAGTTTTCACTCTGAAATGACGTTTTTCACTTCACAGGCAATCTACAGCTTCTAAAGCATTTTAAAGGGATTAAGTAATTTGAAACAGAAAATAAATAATTCCTGTCTTACATTTCAAGAAAATCTGAAAAATTCTGCTTTGGTTTTAACCAAATGTTTTTCCTCTGATAATTTTGTTCAGCAACTGAACTGAAAACCCACTATTCATTCAGTCCTTACACAGGTAATTGCAGTTTGAAATGTGAAAGGTTACATAAATTATGCTCAACAGTCCTTCTACTTAATTATTTGCTGGCTATTTTCTCATAGCTTCAAAGCACAAGTGGCTTTCCAAGCAAGATTTGAACGACGTGAAGGTAGAGAGCTAGCTTATAGTGGTTATGGCTTCATATTTTGCATATGGAGCCATTATTCCAACTAATAGATCACTACCGAGAGAAGCCATTTAAAATATCTTTATGGCCTATATCCTGACAGGGAAGGAGTTGTAAAAAGGTCATAAACTGTTCCAAGAACGATAAAAAGAAGTTGGTGTTCTGCATTACAAGAAATGCAAGATAAGGTACTTGCACGTTCCAGGCATGGTGGGTGGGTGGGCAGGGGGCCTAACAATATCCAGATGGGCCCTGGAGCAGGGACTGCAGGAAGGCTCTGCAGAGCTGACCCTCTCATCTGCCATTTCTTACCCACGTCACTACCTCCCCTCCCCGGGGTTTCAGCCTTTGCCTTGTGTAGCCTGCATGCTCTCAGCCTCTGCTAGGCTTTCTGCCCTGCGTCCCTCAACCTCCTCCTCTGCTGCCTGGGCTTCTCCTCTGCCATTCCCAACTAGCCAGAGGGTTGTACCCTCCAGGGCCTTGCTCCCCTGGCCATGCCACGCTACAAAAGACATCACAGTCTCAGTCAGCCTTGTCAGAGGAGCTGCCTGCTGTCTTAGGGATTCCTTCAGGGTTGGGATATGGGCAGAGGAAGATAAATAGATCATCTGGTTCTGCAGGAGTTACCAGTGTCCAGTCTTGTCCCCTGACAACAGTGGGGTCAGGGATTCAGTAAATCTGTCTAAATCTTTTGCCCACATCCTCTCCCACTTTCTCCAGGGAGCCTTTGGTGAAGAGTCTGGTGGCTGGGGGCTGAATGGGGCTTTTCTGCTGTCCACAGATTTCCAGGCAGGACACACTTATGTCCCAGCAGGATTTAGTCTTATGCATGCTGTCTTGTGCATTCCTGCTTTGAATCTTGCCCTCTCTCCTTCAAATAGAATCTTTATTTTGAGTTTCTGAGCAGACCAGTATTTGGATGTTTTGAGAAAGCTTCAGTGCCTTAAAATTATATTTTATTTCCCTGAAGGAATATTCTTTTTCCCATCTTCTTAACTAAATCTATGAAAAAAACACCCTGCAAAAATCTCTATTTATGCTATGCCTCTTTTATCTTACACTTTCATATATATATATATATATGAGAATGATATCTGTAGTTCAACCATGTGCAGAGTAAGTTGGATCCCAGCTTCTTTTGAGGTATCACAACTGTGGAAAAGACTACAAATGCAAATAAGAAACAGGCTGTAACAACCAAATGCTTTGGTACTAATTCAGTCTTTGGCAAAAGTCTCCCATTGCCTTCACTGGGAATTTCCATACATAAGAACAGAGTGGATGCTATATTCCAGTTTTCATAACCTTTGTACATGCTTGTGGTCACTTATGGAGATGCTCAGTCACACTGGGATGACTGCTCACCTATCTTGCTGTAGGTTGCACAGTCCAATCCCGAGGAAAACCCACAAAGAATTTTAACTCAGAAAGAACATTTCCATGACTGGGGACACTCAGGGCTTCCCTGAGAAATTTGGTCTTCTGTAGGTAGCCACAGCAGAGCTCTGATTATAGCTGTGTTTGCATAACTCCTGCAACTAAAATTCACTGAATCCAAAGTGTCAGCATTATTCCATGATTCACTGGCACATCACATGTTAACCCTCTGCTGCAGAGACACACAAACCCACTGGTGCTAAACAATCACTCCCTTTCAGTCTCATCCCTTGCACACTCCTTGTAGACTGCAGTAGAGATGCCTCAGCCAGCACCAAACTCTGCAGGAGAGCAGAAGCTTCAATACCAGCATTTGTTTCTGACAGACCTCAGCCAATGCACCTCTCTTTTTCCATCAGGAGGGAAAAACATACTTTTCCCTTTCTAGTTCTGCTCCCTGCTATGCTGCCTTATGAGCTCTTTGTCTGGCCTGTATATTATGCAGCTATCATCCTCATGTAATGGCTCTAATGAAACCAGGGTCAGACAAAGCTAATCCAGGGATTTAGGTTCATTATGGTACAGGATCGCCTGGAGCCTCTCCTTTCACTTACAGCAGAGATGGCCAGAAAATTCCCTCACTCCAGTAAAGGTGGGCATCATAGCCAGAAAAACAGCCTTTCTCCAAAGGCACACCAAGCACAAAGGGCCTTGCCCATCTCACTTGTGAAGTGAATCTTGGCCAATCCATCTGGATTGGTGACTACAGAAAACACACCCAGGGAAGGTGGTGCCCCTTCACCAACTTACCCCAGGGGCCAAAAGGTTAAAGCACTCACTGAGGAGACCTGGGACACCCTGGTTCAGATCCTTCCTCTGTCTGCAGTAATTTGAACCTGCATAAATAGCCAGTGTGCCAGAAGGAAAGTGAGTGATAGTGTCACAGGCCACACACAAAGCCTCCCCTTGGGATGAATGATGCAGATCTCCGTATTCCCACAAAAATGCTCTGACCTCTAGACTTCACCTTCTCCAGTCTGGTAAAGAGTTATTACCAACAAAGCAAAACAACTTCACTGGTGGGAAAATCTGGGCCTGGGATACCATGTACAGCCTGCTCAGGACTCAAACACACCTTCATGGGAGGTACATTCAGATTCCCCTAAACAGAAGCAAGTATTAAGCTAAGATTTGACACATCCCAGAGTACCCTCAGTGATGATATCTGTACCTCCAGATCATGGCTGGAACACTCATCACAACTTCTTTTGTCAAGGATGCCACAAAAGCCCTGTAACAAATGCCCTGGCTTACCAACCGTTGGTTGCCCAGCAAGCAGACAGGTACAGCCACCCTTACAGCTGTAAGGAAATCCTGGCTTAGGTAGCTGTGGTCACACCTGCAAATCCCAAACTGAGGAACATGCTTTTCTAGACTGCATGAAATGTAAATATTACTGCCCTGAACACTACGGCGAGGATATCTTTTTGAGGATCCTTTGGGTGTGCTGAGATCACAAAAGGAAACACAATTTCTGCAAGGTCCTCTTATAGAAGAGGGAGGGTGAAGTAGAAACATGGAGCCATTCACATTTCTGATCATCTTCAAATTTTCCTCTTTTGTGTCTGTGACCCCAGAGACACTGTTATCCCAGTCTGAGTCTTCTGTGCATGCCTATGCACAGGTGCTCATAAAGGTTCATCGTGTCCCAAGTAGATACATCCAGCTATATCCATTTTGTGGGAACATCCAGCACATCCTGGTGAGGGACAGATATAAATACAGCTTTTATCCTTCTTGATTATTTGGAAAATCCTGTAATTTGAGGGTGTTTGTGCATAATTTCACAGATTAATGCAAAATTACAAGCAAATTGCCATGTAAGAAAAGCTAACATGAGTGAACTTCAACCGACTGAAATCCAAAGGCTTGGGTTTTATTTGGAATGTTTCTCCTAAAATGCTTTTGTGTCTGCTGCTCCTGGTAAGCAAGTTAAGTCTCAGCAAACAGAAAATGTTCATAGTATCCCTGAGCTCATCAGCAGCTGTGAGTTCCAACCTCAGAATTTTTAATTTTCTTCTAATTTAGCCCCAATACCTTCAGAGCAAGAAGACTGCACCAGCAAGTGCAGTAATTTTTTAGCCCTCATCTACCTAGCCAGCCTCTAAAGAACTAAATCTTAGGCCAAACTCCAAGGACCCTGGTCCCAGAGACTGCAGCCAGTGAAAAAAGGGATCAAGCAAACATGGGGAACAACCTCCAGGACCAATTCATTAAGTCAGAAGTCACAGTTGTATCAAGAACTACATTTGCTCTCTCCAGATGGAAGCACATTCCCGCGTAGCAAGATGTGGGAGCAAGCAAAGCAACTGGGTCTCGTTCCTGACTTTGTACCAGCACATGATCCTTGAAGAGAGTGCCTATGTCAAATATATAGGTAAAACAGCACTCTAATATACAATGTTGCTGAGGCAGTTCAGAGTCCTGGATCAGCAGTAACAGGGTGTTAAACTTCTTGGTCATGGAGAGTTAATCTAATGTCTCATCAATAATTCGTAACTTCTTTCTATTCCTGACAATATTCCTGAGACTTCACACACCTCCGGAAGAATGACCTATGGTCATGACCCATGGAACCTCTTTTGGTTCCTACATCACCAACAAAATTTCTAGGTTCAGTCAAAAAGACCAAACTGCTCCTTCAGTTATCTTTGGAATTGGAGCATGTAACAGAAAACAGAGTGCAGAATTTGATTTTCAGAATCTGTTCTATTAATAGTGTCTCTGAAACCAGCAAGCGCTTACTTTGATTTTTTTTTAGATCTGAAGGTGAAGCTAGAGCAAATTAACTTCTTATTTGTTCATCAATACACCTAATTCCACATTTATTTCAGCTTTCAGTCTTACTTTTCAGAGTATAATTGTGCTGGCCAAATCCTTACAAACATGCCTTTTCTTTTACTGTCACTCCAGTGCATTAAGTAACAATTTTCAGGCAGAGAGCATGCCATAAAATATAGCATTCTGTTCTGCTAAATATTTTGGTGATTATCTCAGATCTAAAAGCAGCTTTGGCTTCAGCCTTTGGTTATAGACTGCTCTCTATTGCCTCTGTGTTGTAGAAACAGCATTTGCCCTGTTCCCTTGATAAACTGTTTTCTGTAGTTTTGTCCCATTGCATATTAACCTTTTGCTACAGAGTTAGCAGACATGACTGAGAAAGGAACATTTCTTAAGAGCTTCTTATGTGATAGACTTGGAAAATAAGCCTTCACACATCGCCAAGATTGGAAGGTAAAGAGAGAAAGGGCATGTTTTGGGCAAGCTCCTTCAGCAGGATAGGAATATTTTGTGGTAAATTGTCATTTTAATCTGAGGTATTTTAGGCCAGACAGCTACAGCTGCTGTCAAAAAGAAAAGCTCCTCGTTTCTGCTGGTCTTGCAACTTCAAAAAACATGTATTTTCTGCTGCCAGTAAAGCCAAGGGTTCTTCCAGAGGGCACTGCGGATCTAGAGGGCAAAGCTATATATAACGTTTTTCGGTATGTCATGATATGTTGGTCCTAAGGGAACCCAAGCATCCAGGAAAGATTGAAGTTAGAAACGTGGGTGGAAGCTTTGCAGCCCACAGATATTTCTAAGTCCAAATGACATCCTGAGGAAGTGAGTCTGGAAAGGGGCTTTCTCATGCTGTTCCCTTTCCCAGCTATTAACAGCAGTATGTGCTTCACAGTACCATTCATGCACCAGAAATGCAATCACTTATCAGAGATGAAGGCTATTTAATCTATTAAGGAATGCAGCCTCTGGATTAATGCACAGCATGCTGCTGATACTCCCTCTCTGAACATAACATATTGCTGCCATAAATGGTGAAATTGGACAAGACAGATTGAGACTTGCAGTGTAACTCCTGCTAGACAGGTTTGGGGTTTGTGTAGCCACCCACACTGAAAAGAGCATCCTTGGCCCCTCAGATGTTTTTTTGGAGCACTCAAAACTTGAAACAAATAGTCTGTTTGCAAGAGGTACTGATCAAATCCGGCGCTTAGAATGGGATACGCAAATACATAAGGAATACGCTTTTGTGGTGTCTTGTGCATGCCATTTATGCACTTATCTTCTCAATTTTGACCCAAGCCTATGGTACTAGAAATTGGGCTGCCCAAAACACATATTAATAAGCTGATTGGAGCAGCAGTTATTTGACTCCTTGGTGGAAATATTTTTGGACTCTTTCTTTAGTCAACCCCAAATAACTAAACATTTCTTTAGTCTGTCCAAATTACAGCACCTCTGTCATTGTTTCAGATATCCTAAAAGTGGGGCCATTTACAGTTTTTGTATGTTGGTGTCTCATCTCTCTGCCCACCAGGGAGATGAATGAACAGTTGAAAGCAACAAAATGAGGGAAAAGGCAAAAACAGCATCTGCAGCAGAACAAGTACTGAAATACAGCCATACCCTTTCTTAAAGTCACTGTGTTGACAGGGGTTTGCAGCTATGCAGTTGGAGTCTGCAGAGGAGTGGACCTGTCACTGTGAGAAAAGCATGGCTAGCACACATTCCACCTGGTAGATTCAGAATTATTTCAGATTAAGAGTTTCGGAGCCAGTAAACCTGGTGAATAGGGAACAGGTTAGAAGAAAAGAGTTGGGTCTGAGCACCTTACCAAAAACTGTGGTAAGCTGCTCTGACATCTACAAAGATGAGTCTTTTTTGCAGCCTAGGCAACACATAACTGTCATAATCCATTGCTGACAACCTCATTAGAAAGGGGAAGGACTTGAGAAAATTGGAAAATAAACTATCCCTTCTCCATTTTAGAGACCTCCAAAACTGACATGAAGCCTCTTGCAGGGGCAGATGTTTATAATGCTATGTGCTTTTTATTAAGATTTTCTCAGTACTTACATTTTTCACAACAGGGATGTGTCTTCAAAGAAAAGACCGCAAACTATCTGCAAATGACTTAGTAACCTGTAAAAAATTAGCACTTCAGAAACTCTTACAGAAATAGCACAGATTTTCTGAGATTTTTATCACAAAGAAAAACTCTGCATCAGAACAGCATCTTGACATTACAGATGCTGTGCAACAAGTAGCTCACTTGGCTGCTGCAGATTTCAAAATGTTCTGACCATTTATTGTGCATCTTTTTGAAGGTTATCCAGCTGGTGCATTAACCCTTTGCATTCCTTTAGCAGCACTATTCTCCTGCCTATTGTGGTCATTCTCCATCCTCCTGTTATGCTATGGTAACATCTGCTGGTGGGAAAGTCTTTACTACAGTAACTGATTCTCAAATACCAAGCAACCACTAAGCAACTTCTAGAGTCAGTTTAGCAAGCTACTTCAAAAAATAGTTCTACTAAATACTTTTAGGTAGTGTAGATTTCAAACAAAAAATTAGTTTAGATCATACAAATAAACAACAGGGTAGGAAGGTCAGCATGTTCCAGCAGAGGAACAGAGTTTATTTCCCCAGCCTCAGAATTGGTTGAACAACAATATTCAGGGTTCCAAAGATTTTTCTTATCAAATACAAAAACTCTCCTCTCTACAAAGCACAGTAGGACTTTCTTTTGGTTTTTTTAATAATGTACAGGAGCAAGGCCAGAGACCTGGGAAGAAAGGAGAGTGTCATGTTAGTGCTGGAGTTGGGTGGTCAGGAATTTTTTATTGGGGCACAGGATTTTCTATTTCTTACAAATGTGCTGTTCTAGAAGGCGATGCTCACAGAAACTGTTTTGTGGAGATAAGTGTGTCAGTATGAAATTCAAATTTCTTACATCTAAAATTCAGAGATACATCTGACTTAAGATATTAAGGACTGTGTTCAGGTCAGGTACCTTTGAAATCATGAATACACCAAAATGTGTGAAAACAGAGGGAGTATCAATCTTCCTTCACCAGACCTTATGCCAAGCCAAAGAGTGCATTAAGGAACAAAACCGTATGGAGGAGATGTGATTTCTGGTCATTATGCAGACCCCTCCGTCAGGCTGGGGGTGGCTGGGCTGCAGACCAGTTTCTCCAACTTGTTTTTGCTCAGGCCTTTCTGGTAGCAAAACTCATGTGACATCAAAGGGCTCCTTCACACATCAGCGCCTGCAGCTCTGAATGCAATGGGGATTCTTTCTTTTCCTTCCCCATGGATCAGACCCTCAGTGCCTCTGGTGCATCCCAAAGTCCCCAGGGGATTATTTCCCACTGCCTCCTACAAGTTTTGAAAAGGTGGAAAAAGAAGGAAAGCAGTTTTCTATGTTGCAGAAATGACAAAGGGAGCAGCTCTCACATGTGCCCAAGGGCTCCTATTGTAAAGACTGATTTAGTGCAATCTCCCAGCCACAGGTGTGGGTGGTTTTTTAGCAGAGAGGTGAGGCAGGCGGAACTCAACAAACTCATCTGACTTCCTTTAGTTCAAACATTTCTTGTCAGGACTTACTGAGGGAAAAAATGTATTAAAAGAGCAAAAGCAGGAAAGGGCCATTTGGCTTATCTCGTTCACTTCCTGAAATCCAAACAAACTTTCGAAAAAATTCGCATCACACCCTATCCATTCACCCTGTTTCCCTGCATTGAGGATGGGAGAGTCTAGACAAATCTGGGCTTTGGAAAACCTTTGGAACTTTTTTGGAAAATATGTTCCAAATGTTTAGTTAAAGGCTGCGAACATGTTGGAAAACTCTTGCTGGGGGGTTGAGGGAGGTTTTCTTGGATTATTTATTTGTTTTTACTCCAAGCACCATTGCCAAGGGCACAGGGGAGAGAGGCTGGGAGGTCTGAGCTGACAAATGGTTACTTATACGAGGCAGTCTCAGTGACTACCCTGGGACACAATTTGCCAGCAGTGACTCAGCCAGTATCACCAAAAGCCAGGAGCCAGCTCCAGTTGTTTGTGGTAGCTCTACTGCCCCTTCCATGCCAGGTGCTTTGCAAGAGCTCCTGCCTTTGTAACTCTCACTCCACTCAGGAGTGTGGTGTTCCAGTGTTTATCCACCTGGCTGTGCCCTGTGGCTCCTCATTTACTGTGAAGTTCATCTGCGTGGCTTCACTTTTTTGGCAGAAGATGTCTGGTCCCTGGGGTGAGAAGCAGCAGCTCCTATGTCTGGCTGGCACCGCCTGGAAGCCAGGTCTGCAGGTATACACAGGTACTTCATTTCAAGAGATGCTTCAAAGCCTGTGTGAACCTGGGATTTACTCTCATGGTACATTTAATTAGTGGACGACAGTCTCTAGACCAGTGAAAGTCCAATTCTTCTTTACAAGTCAGATTAAACAACAACAACAACACAAATTTTTTTTAAAAAAGAAATTAAAAAAAAAAGAGCTGTGTCAGAGTTATCCACTGCAATATTGGAGAGGTGAATTTCCTTAGAGCATATGCCAAGCCCCTCTCCCCACTCACTCCTCTGGCCTTCTGCTGTGGTTGCCAGCTAATAAATACATTTTCCTGTTCTTGAATCCCTCCCTTCACAAATATTCTGTCCTTTCTCGTGTCCTGAGGGAAGAAATTCTCCAGAATGAGCCAGTCTTGTTGGGTCTCCTGAAAAACTTGGGGCTGCTAATTTTATGCCATAAAATATGAATCAGGGAGGTCTCTTCAGTCTATGGGGATTTAATTGACAATTCATGTAGCTAAGTGATGAAAGTTGGGAGCCCTCATCACAGATTTAACTTCTTAACGTCTTAAGCTTTTCTTGTAAGAACCAGGGAATGATCATGTTCAATCATAGCTGGTCTAGGTGCTTTATCTAATCAGTCTTTTTGCTTAAACACAACAAAAATAATAGGAGGATCTCAGAACACTATTACTCCTTGTGTCAACTTTTTAGTTTTATTTTAAACACTTGCAAATCCTGATGCTGTAGAACATTTTTTGACCAGTTCCACAAGGTAATTGACAACTTGAGAAAAACTGTCAGAAGAAACACATGAGGCAATACATCTGGGAGACCACCAGGATTCAAGGGCAAGTGTCACCAAGAAGGCAATATGAAGGAAGTTTTGAGCAGTTTCCGGTTAATATGAAAATCAACAATCATAACACCACATGATGAGACCCCAAAGTAGCCCGACTCCTTCTTTTACATTATTTAGCAGAGGCTAGGTGTCTTTGGGAAAAAGTTAGTTCACACGTTCCCCTGGAATATAGGCTGGGCCTTGGGAAAGTGTGGGAAACACATGTAAATGTTTTTCACACACTAGCATATTTTACATTTAGAAGTGGAAGAAGAGAGAGTGAAGCCACAGTGGTTGAATAGGTTTTGCTGGATCTGTGCTTCTCAGACATCCAAAACCAAGTCATCCTGGGGAACTTACTAGGAATCTCCTCCTCCAATGAAACAAGGTTTAATATCTAGTTTGGCCACACAAAGTAACAAGTTTGGCTAATTGCCCAAAAGTTTTGATTAAACTGTTAATAAATTAAGCCTACAGAGCAGCCAAAAATCACATCTTGCTGCTGAAATTCATATTTGATTGAAAAATCCTGTGGTTTGAAAGAGAAAAGAATGTTGTGCCAATTTAATGTTGTTCTTTGAACTGACACTTGTCTCTTCAGGTGAGATTCTTCTGTCATCTGCCCCTCACTGGGGCAGAGTCCTCCCCCCAGCCTCTCACCTGGCCTCATGCCCTGCCACTTTTTGCATTAGCAAGCTACAACCCTGAGTGGTCCATGCCTCATTTCAGACAGAAGACAAATCCAAGGCTCTCAGCCAGTTTCTAGGGATTAACAGGCATAAATAGCCCTGGAAATGCCTGAAGCTCAACTGACTCCAAAAAAAGGAAAGAAAGAAGCAATCAAAGCCCCAACCCAGCCTGTAAATTGAAGCACTAGCACAGAACTGAAAGTTTCAAATTTGTGGTCCTTGTGTTTAAAAAGACTTCTTCCACTGAGCAAAAAATATAGGAGATGTTTTTCCCATCTTGTAATATATTCTTGACAGGAACAGAGATAGGATTATAGGACAGAGCAGTCCAACACAAACTGTGGTCTCCAAAAAATCGAATCCCCAAACCTTGCACTGTGGGCCTTTCCTCTTTCCTGGCCAAAAATACCTTTAGATGGATTAGCTTCTGAAGGCCCTTCATCTGGTAACAGAGATTTGGTCAGGTAGAGCTCACTGAATACCACAGAGACAGAGGTGCCTTTTGACAGTTTTAAAAAAAGGAGGGCTGGGGGAAAAGGGGCAAACCCAGTTTTCGAAAGCTGGCAGAGGCAATCTGCCCCCTTCTGTAGACCACCACTTTTCACCTCTGAGCCAATCCTCCTCCACAAATATGACCAACCAAAAAAAGGTCAGGCTGGCAGAGCTTTAACTTTGGGACAAAGGGACACACTGGTGTTATGTTTTGCTGTTTTCTTTGGTTTCTTTGCTGAGATGGTGGGTTATTTTCTTCCTCCTTGTCTGAGCTCCAGTGATTCATCCATCTCCAAATGTTGACATTTTAACCTGATACAAATCCCCCTGCCTAGCTTTCAGTCTTTTCCAATTTCAGTTCAGATTTCCCTTGTGGACTTGCAATTCACTCTCAGATCATTAATTTGCCTTTGCTGGCAAATCCCTCTCTATGTACAGAGCAGGAGTGCTTGCTGCCAAATGATCTTCCTCCACCTTTTACTTCCAATGAGGAATGTAACCTCAGCTGCCTTTCAACATTTCCGGCTTCTATTTTTCTACCTATCATTCCTAGTCGCATAATGGCCACTTTACCTCAGTTATCAAGGTTCTTTATTACTGCTCACTCATTGCTGATGCTTGTCTGTAACCTCACTTTTCTAGAAGGTTGGCAGACGGGAGGCAAGACAGACTCAGGCCGCTGAGCACAGGATTTTCTAAGGATCCAGGATGTGGCATAAGCCAAGAAAGCTCCCC
Organism: Trochalopteron elliotii; assembly: GCA_024734555.1. Classification (NCBI taxonomy): domain Eukaryota; kingdom Metazoa; phylum Chordata; class Aves; order Passeriformes; family Leiothrichidae; genus Trochalopteron; species Trochalopteron elliotii. The sequence continues at coordinate 1,177,366 of JANPWX010000639.1, forward strand.
CTCCTTCTGAAGAAATAAGGACAGGGGGGAAAAGGAAAAAAAAATGAAGCAGCAAGCAACTCTCAAGACCAATTTAAGCAGAATGAATGAGTCTTTGTTCTCTAGGGCAGGGTTTGCATTTATATTTGCTGTGTTAGCCACGGTTGTGATTTAATTGCACATCTTAATGACTTTTGGTGTTTCCCTTAAAGACCCAGAAGCTGGAATCAAGGGAGACCATAAGGCCCTTTGCATTCATTCAGAGCAGAAGGTAAATGTTACTTTTACAACAAAGGGGAAGAAAATTCTCCCCAAAAGGCTCCAAAACCCAAAGGAAAATAAAAGGAAATTGACATTTGTTGTTTTTAAGAAGTCTCAGGATCTTTAAGCTACTCTCAGGAGTTTTGAAGGCGTGATGCTTTGATGCTCAAAATTGACAATGCTGCCTTTATATTGAGAGTGCCACCATGCACAAATTTGCCCAAGAATTTAGGAGTAAAGACTCATTCCATATGCTACACCAGCCCTTTCAAATTGTTCCTTGTTCTCTTGATGCAAGTGGCAGCAAGGAGAGAAGACAGCTGCCCATCTCACCTTTGCTGCCTCTGGCACCTTTGTTAGTCAGACTCTCATGACCTCTCACCACGTACAAGAGAGGTGGTGTAAGCACGTGCTGTACGGTGTGGAGATGTTCTAGCATTTAAATGGAAAGACACAGGCACAGGGTTGGGGTTCACAGGAGAACAAGGCCAATGGATGATCTTTCACTGTCCCTGGGCAAGATCCTTCCCTGAAAACCAATGCAGCCAAAGGCCCTGACCCTGTTGAGCCAAATCACCAGTAATGCTTCAGTGGTGATCACTGTGGCAGGAAGCGGAGTGTAACTGGATGACCTGTGTCCTCCATCTTCTGCATTTAATTTGGCACATTTGTAACTTTCTTCAGCCTTTTGCTGTCCTTTACCCATTAATCTTCAACCACATTCATCCCTGACCTGCTGGGCTGGTGGGGCTCACCTTCACCTTTTTCAAGGGAGCTGGCCTCATTCCCTGTCCATGACACAAATTTATGCTGGTCTCTGTCAGTGTGAGCTGGGTTGGCAGTGACCTACTGCCCAAGATCAGGCTCTGCTCAGAAAGGGCTGAGAAATGCTCACAGTAGTGGTGAAGCAGCACACCTGGATGGCAGGAGTTTGTGACAGTATGCATGTGCTGTGGTCAGCATCAGGGAATGTTGAGACAGGACTGGAGAGGAGATGTGTGACCAAATCTGCAGGAGGAGTGGACTCAGGTCAACAACTGCGCACGTCTGCTCTTCTGCTGCCTTTGGCTTGTTTGTCTGCTAGCACTGTAAACTGTATAGGCAAAGGATTCTGTCTTAGCTATGGCTTCGAAGACCAGAATGGATGACAGCAGAGGAATTTGGTCTCAGTACTTTTATGCCTTTAATTCTAAAAATTCTTCTAAATCCTCAGGCCAAATACAATACTGACAGGGTTCTTTGCTCATACCCCCATCAGCATCATGTGCTTCCAGTAAGTCAGATTCTTGACTTTTCTTAAGGCTGAATTATTTTTACCTTGCTTCCATACTGCCTGTGGATGCCTACCATCCCTTGACCCTCACAAACAGGGACTTGTCTGATTTATGCCATATTTCCATAAGAAGTCTTCTCTGTTAACCTTTTTTCTTTTTTTTTCTTTTTTTTTCTTTTCTTTCTTTTTTTTTTCTTTTTTTTCTTTCTTTTTTTTTTTTTTTTTCTTTTCTTTTTCTTTTTTGATTGAAAGAATATGTAGCTCTAGTTATATTTTGGGGACTGAGATGAAAACCTTTGGACTGATCTGAGATACTGTTGTCACACAGGGTCTTCAACTGGTATGTAGAGAGAAGGTGAGTGCAAATGACCTTATTTTTGGAGTTCGGTGACTGCTACCTGTGTTGTTAATTGTTGCTACAATGTTGTTAACCAGATACCAAAGGAGCATAGGGCCTGACTGAGGCCTGGGAACTTCTGTCCTGTCTAGCAGGTAAAGCCAGGCACTGGTAATCTGCAGGTCATAACCAAAATTTAGTGACCTAACAACAAGTGAGGCTAATGGTGATCAAGGGCGTGGGAAGAGACAAGATAATTATTAGGAAGGACTCCATGTTCCTGTTATAGCTAACACTGAGGTGACTGTTCCTGGTTGATGATGTTGCATTACAGTGCCTACAGAATAAAAACGGTTTTGGAAAACCAGCACATACATAAAAAAGAGACTTGTGAGAACATATTTCATGTTCTGTGGTGAAAGACAGGAAAAGGCAACCCTACATTTTGTAAAGAGAAGGTGGAGTGGGAGCTTGGACAGTCAGTCTAGAAGTACATAGGTAAGGAGGCATTTGCTAAAAGGGATTTGTTCAGTTTGGCAAATGTAAAGCAAGAACCAATGGCTAGACGGTGAACAAAACGAGACAAGAAGTGAGATTTTTTTTTTTAATGTGCCATGAAATTGATTGGGGGAGGTCTTATGTCACTGAAGATCAGATGAAGCCATCACAAAAATCTCTGACCATGTAATTTCTGGTTCTAATTAATGAATAATCATTCAGCTTCCAAATGAATAAAGAAATTATAACATTATGGAACTTGGGACCTTCATTCTTGCTTTTTCAAGGCAGAAACAGGACTTCTATGTACAGGACAGAGAGAAAATGAGTCTTTTAGTACACGAAGAACTAACCCTAGTAGTTGCCTAATTCTCTCATACCCCATTCAAGTCAGCAAAGGAGTATCCATGGTCTCACTTGCTGTGATCAGCTTCTTACAGGATCTTGTTCTCAACACACAAACCATATCCTGTGTAGATTCCTATTTATAGCAGAAGAGTGCGAGTTTCTTCATGTTTTTCTACTCCTGTCAGCTGATTTTCAGGCAAATCCTAAATCACATCAATCTTCTTTTTTTGTTCTGCAGGCGACCTGAAGCAGTGCTATTATTGCCAAAGGGAGAATGATGTAAAATGGCAGTAAGTAAGGAGCACTCCCAGCTGCACTCTGCTTTTGCCCACAGTCGCCCCGGCCAGCCTCACATGGTGCAAACTCGCCAACCCTTTTCTGATTTCATAGCTCAGGCACTTCCCTGCATCCTTCTGCTTGGTGTGCTAAGGACAAGCTAAGGATGGGGAAAGGTTAAAAGCTGCGCTTAGTGCAGTTTTTTCCCTGCAAATAAACAGTGTTTTACTAGTTAGAGGTATTTTAAAGGTCACTCGCCTCCACACGCATTGGTTGGCACGGTGGTCCCTAAGAGGGATTTGGGAATGTCACTGTGCTACCTAAGACAGCCGGCGCTGGGTGCTCAGCCCGTAAGATGCCTTCCCAAAGCATCCCCCCCGGAGCGAGGCAGGGGCCACTGTCGCAGCTCCCGAGCAGCGCTGCTGGCCTCTGGTGGCCGCAGGGCCCTTTGCAGCGCGGTGTCACCAGCCCCGCCCGGCCACCGCCTGCGCCGGGCACCGCCAGCGCTGAGCGCCCCGGCCCGGGCAGCGCTGCCAAGGGAACGGGCACCAGGCCCACACATCGTCCCTTGGAATGCTCCCCATTATGGGGACATCGCCTTCCCACCCCTACCAACCCCCCCCCTGCTGGTACTGACTGACTGACTGACTGACTGACTGACTGACTGACTGACTGACTGACTGACTGACAGCTTTGGCCCCAGCTCAGGAAGGTGTCCACGGTCAGGACACAGCTTGTTGCTGTTGCAGCAGTCACTGTTGCTTTTTGCTCTGACTACAAATGCCTGTGGGACTAAGTCTGACATTTCAGGCCATCTGAATAGCTCTGGGACAGCATTTTCACTGGGCAAAGATGAAAAAATCAACAAACTCCTACTATTAGAAAGCTTCTTCCTGTCCATGGAACATGGGCAACTGCAGGGATTAAGAGAAAGAGTAGATGAATGCTCCTTGCAATGGATATTTCTTAAGTCTGCACAAGTGAACCATAACAAAAAATAAAGCTAAAAGCAAAATGAAGAAACTTAGCAAATGTCAGTGCCAGTTAAATAATCTCCTTTCAACAATCTGGTGGTTTGGCTTCCCCAGTGTCAGCCATGACATGAGCTTTGTCAGTGAGGGATTAGAAACCCATTATGAACTGCCTGACAAAGCAGAGGGATACAAGTAGCAGATGACACCGAGATGCAGCAGGAATGCTCAGCTGACACAGTGAGGCCACCACATTTTATGAGCTGAGACCCTGCCACCTGTCTCTAAATTATCCCTGAGACCACACAGACTGAAATGGAGTGAACACATTCAAGGTTCAGAACAGGGGTGTCTCGGTACCCCCTCCATGAAAGCATGAAAAATTCATATTATTGGAGGACCAAGATCATCCTGAAAGCTGCTTGCCCTGGTCTGCTTACAGTGGTCAGATGTCACACCTATGTAAGTCATGGAGATAGACAAAGATCAGAGTTCATGAAGCAGTGACTGGGCACCTCAAGCAAAGAGAGGACGTGCACGTAGATTAGCTGGTGAGGAGTGGACAGCTCTGGACAAGAATGACTTTCACCCTCCCTTCCTCATCACAGTCACAGCTCTGTGTCCCCAAGAGGCAGCAGTACGTTGAGCCCTGGGGACAGCCCCATGTCTGTGGTGGCAGTGCAGGTGTTCATTGTGCACCCACTGGAGATGGGCTCAAGCTGGAAGCCTGAGGATGGACACAGCCCACACAGCACAGGAGAGGTGTTGCTGGAGGTGGCCCTGCTGCTGCACCCAGAAGAGCCTGCACTCCAAACACAAGATGGCTCAGCTCCTGGATGAATTCCTACTTGCATGCATGAGATGTGAGTCACCAGATGAAGTGATTCCCCCCCACCCCCCTTGCCCACTTCTTTTTGGATGAGAAGGCTTCAAGAGAGGCATTTTGAAATATCCAGTCTCTTTTCCAAAAGCTTTCATTAAAACAGCCCATAAAGTTTCTCTTTAGGCAAAGTTTAGGAGGCCTTTCAAGAAAAAAAAATTAAAATTAAAATTCAGTTTTATTGAATGAATGGGCAGCACTGAAAACATTCAGAAAATTAAAATTAATTTGAAAATAATTAAAAATAAGAGAAGCTGAGTGTATGTTTCCAAGTTCTGGGTAACATTAAAATAGCATTAAAAAAATTGCAAAGGAAATTTACTGTGAGCAGGTGTTTGAAATAATTGGGGGAGAAAAACGGTTGACTATTAATTAACGAAGAATTATGAATGTCCCTTGTTGGATTTTTTTTCCTGTAGTCAACATATTTTTAACCACATGAACTTAGGGAACACATTTTAAAAGCGTGAAGTTGCTTTACAGACACATACAGGGAGCTGAACATTATTTTAGCTCCATTAATTTTATTTTTGCCAGTGGCATGCATTTAGCAGGAGCTGTTGAGAGGGCCAAGGTACTACAACAAAGTCTTCCTGATCAGTTTTAAGGCACAGATGTTAATATTTTCTGGACAAAAACTCCTACACCAGGGTCAAAGGCACTGAAAATTAAAACACAGCAATGGGTTTCAAGAAAGGCAAATGAAGAGCAAATGTGTAAGGCCTGGTCATGCACAGGAACTCACTCTGGGCTGTCACCCTGAAAGACTTTCAGACACCTACTGATCTCCCCAGGGTCCTTTGTGGACAGATGCTGGAGCATAGGTTTTGCCTGGGCTCACCAGCTAACCTGGGCTCCTGTTGAAATGGCTGGTGGTCTTGGGGCTGTAAAGGGGCAGCAGCTGCATGTCCTGTGCTTGACTACTGTAAAATTATTCTCTTGTTGATTCCTTCAGCTCCCAAGCTCTGCCAGCCAGATAGCGATGGCTTTGCTCCATGTCAGCCAGGAGCACCGAGCTCTCTGAGGAATGAATGCAACCCTTGGGTTGATTTAACTTGCAGCTTAATCAAGAAGGTGTGCACTTAGATCTCACACCTGCAAACCTCAGGTGCATTAAATAGAGGCTGGTGTTAAATGAAAACCTTCCAGTGTAAGAAGCCAAAGTTGTTTCTCAAGTATGGTGCATGTCTCAAGTGCTGCAACCAGAGCTGTGGGTAAACCAGTAGAAAAGTTCTACTTACTGAGTATAGGCCAGTGTCAGAGGTTGCTCTCTGATTTCTTACCCTGTAACCCTTTCCTCAATTTTTACTCTTTCTCTTTATTTTTTCACTAGCCAGCCCACTTGAAGTTTGATTTAACTCTGCAGGAAACAATAATTCTGATTCCAGACTGTTTTGGTAGTCAACGAATTCCTAGATGGCGCAAGGTTAAAGTGCAGCCCCCAGACAGGAACACTGAATAGGCCAGTGGTGCAAGTGTGACAAATTAGGGAGAAAAGTACACCAGGTCTCTTGAGTGACCAAACACCAGAAATTTCAGTAATTTCTAATTTCCTCCTTAGTAACCCAGTCTTAAGGATTTCCAGCAAGACTGCAGTCAAGAGCATCTCAAGTCCCAGTTTCTTGCAGAGAGAGCTGAGATTTTCTTACAAGGAGTGAGTACAAATTGTGAGCCTGAGTCAACCTTTGATGCAGGTACATTTCTTTCAATGGAAATTACTTTTCTCTTCATGTATCTAGAGACCGCAGTTGGGAAAAAGGCCACACTTCTTTCTGTCACTATAATATAAATGACAGGCACATTAAATACAGCAAACAAAAACCCTGGAGTAAACAAAATCAGCATTTATTCCTCATTCATCTTTTTACAAGATCGCTTCATGGTTTTCACAAAAGAACACATACCAGAGATACAAGTTAATCTACAAAACCAGATATGCAAACCAAAGTGATAACTTACATGAAAATCCACATGCTTCATGATTTAGTTGCCACACACCTGTCCTCTAAATTCAAGGGAAGTTGCCGTGGGGTACACAAACATTAGTTATGCCACACCAAAATGAGATCACTAACTCTACAGACACAGCTTAACAACATATTTACAAAGCACTATCTCTACCAGTCATCATCTGAGTTTGAAACAGGTAGTTAGTCGTTCAGCTACCAAGCCTTCATGGAAGGTGAAACAGTCTAGCATTCCTACATGGATTCATGCAGTGTTTAGTTTTATTCACAGGAGGTACAAGAACAAGTACGTATCAGTGATAAAAGTAGTAGATGAAGATGCACCATCCTCCTGGAAGGAGTGTGGAGCATCAGTACTCCTTCATCCATTCATCACTACTCTGGGTGCAAAACTGCATTTTGCACCACATATTTAAAGCCCAAAAGCTAGGAATTGCCCTGCACACTGGATCCAGTGGAACAGAAGCCAATGTTTCCAGGTCTCCATCAGTAGAGAAGAGCTGATAAACACCTTCTTTTCTCACAGTTCCTGGTGGGAGCCATTTTGCTGAAAGAGGCTGTCAGTGATTTATAGTGTCAGCATTAAACTTAAAATGCTAAAATAACTTGACTTTTACTGCAGCAATTTAACCACCGTGGAAAAGCTGTTTCTTGATTGAGATTCCTTCTCTGTTAAAAAGATTAAGGTTCTTTTTATTTTTACTGATCAGGACTGGTGCAAAATAGATATTTTTGGCAGGAAGGTGAGGTGGTTAAAGTGGGCTCCTCTACTACTTACATCACAAAAGGTGGATCTAGCACTTCCCTTACTTTTTTCTGTGAGCTACCCTGTTATTCCTGGTTGGAATCAAGAATTTAGCTTGTCTTTGATTTTATTCAGCTTCTGACATTAGAGAGAATATAAAAACAAAATTATAAACCAGGTGCTCTTGTAATCTCCAGAGTGGATTATCCAGATTGCCAATTGCTTATGCTGTGAGGGTACCCAGAGGAGTGACTGGTTGCAAGTGCTCACAAACATGGACATGATAGTATGGAGATCTTTCTGCAGAGGAGGTTTTTACCCATTTCATAATCTTCAGGATGTACAACATATAAAAACAGTTGAAAAACTACTACTGTTCCATCTTATGCCAAGTATATTTGCTTCTAATCTTGATATCAGCCTTAGACTACTCTGGTTTATCTGGCATCCAGTATATCTGCTGCATCTACAGGAGTGGGAATAACAGTGTCCTGATTGTTATGACTGCCAGGTGATAGTTGTCATGTTCCCAGGATTTTATTTTTTAATTTTTGCATGTCAGGAAGAATGCACAAACCAAGTACTGCATCTGGGCATTTCATCCCTCCCACCACAACTGATGTTTATGTATCACTCTTGAGGTACCTGCAGTCATCCCTGTCTGTCCATGAGCATACAGCTAAATGGAATAACAGCAGCTAGAACAGTGCCTTTCACACCCAAACCTGCTCACAAACACAGAAATTCACAGTTTCCAAATGCAATCACATAAGCCATTATGTACCAAAAATTACAAGCAAACTTACACAGATGTAGATGACTTATTAGAACCTAGTAGCCTTAGTATTATTATGACCTAATAGAAAATAAATTATGATGTGTCAAAACAAGAATTTAACACAGCAGGCTTTAGCTATTAGTCATTAAAGAACATATTTAAATCACAAAATCATAGAATCATAGAATAGTTTGAGTTGAACAGGGCCTTTAAAGGTCATCTAGTCCAACCTTCCTGCAGTGAGGTCTCCCACTTGATCAGGTTGCTTACAGCCCTGTCCAACTCACCCTAGAATGTTTCCAGAGGTAGGGCAAAGTAAAAGAGAACCCAAACCAAACTTGCATATGTGAGCACACACACAAAACAGCATGCTGCTCAAAGTGCAATGAGACACAATTAGGAAGCCACTAAAAAAAATCTGTCTCAAGCTATTATTTACTTAAATTGCAACAGCCAGAAAAGATCACAGAACTACAGAATTTTTAGGGTTGAAAGGGACCTCTGGAGATCATCCAGTCCAAGCCCCCTGCCAAGAGAGGGTCATCTAAAGTAGATGATACAGGAACACAACAAGGGGTGTTTGGAATGTCTCCAAAGAGGGAGACTCCATGACCCCCCTGGGCAGCCTGTTCCAGGGCTCTGACACCCTCAGTGTAAAGAAGCTTTCTCATGTTGAGGTGGATACAAGACACAAATGAACATCTCTGGAGACATTTCTGTCAGGCACATTGCTATATACAGTGAGGATTACATAGCAGTATAATTTTTTATCCTTGGTGACAGTATGGCCCTAGGCAATTTACCTCACTTTTGACTCAGTGCAGCAGATCCAGCATCTGTGGGGCAAAAAGCAGATGTGTGCTTGGGATTCTTTCCTCCTCCTCCACTGGACACATGCAGGCCCACTTGGGTTTAACCCTGGACACCAAATGGCACCTTCAGACACAGAAGAGACTGAAGACTTCCTCAGTCCAGCCTCCTCTGACTGTCCCTTGCCCAAATTCACTCCCTACGACAGGAGCTGTTCCAAGAATGAAACACTGGGACAATTCACAGACAAGACTCTAGAGTGTGACCACCATTACCCATGTTATTAAGAATTGAAGTTAAATGCCTTGATTGTGTTAACACACTGCCTGGTTGCACAAGCCAAAAGCTGCTGAGGGGTCCCCTTCTCAACTTATGCCTAAATTCTCAAGGTGGGGGGAATATGTCCAGCTCTTCTATCCTCCCATGCATTCCTATTTCTGACAGAGCACTGAATAGATGAACTTGGGGGATGTGCTCAACAGAGGCCACATTTTCTGACAACTCCTGGAGGATTTGTGGTTGATTCAGCACAACACACTCTGGGCTGATCTGCATGGCACTAAGCTCTTAATTACTACTCAGATGTACATATCAGCAAATAATAAATCCTCTTAATTCAACTGAGCAACAGAGCAGAAAAGACTGTAGTCACATTATTATTTTAGTATAGTTAATAAGATTCAAAATTACTTGCAATTTATCCATGTAAAATCTACCAGAGGAAAAACAAAACCCTGATCCAATTCTACAATAATAGCACCGGAGTGCATAATGAGATCCTGTAATTACAAAGTGGTTTGCTGCATTTTAGCCTGATCATTGAGTTGTTTACTGTAAAAAAGCTACAACATCTTGAAGAAAGTCAGAACAGGAGTGGGAACTCCAGCTCTAACAGAAAGGCAACTTTGCTATTCATTTTGACCAGGCAAGTATAAATGGTGACTAAAAACAAGCAGTCCAGCTTCTACTTGAAAGTCATATGCTCATTTTCTTGCTTTGAGACCACTCAGTCTTTTCCCAAAGAAACTTCCATTTCTGCTTGTCAAAGTTTACTTTAGTTAAGATTACAGATGAGGACTTGAAGCTGGCAGTGCTCTATATCATCTAAAAGTTACGTGGTGTGTCATTGTGTGATAGCAGTGTTTGCAACCTCTCGTGCAACACATCAGTATTACTAAGATGCCACAGCTGTAAGAAGCCCAGTTCATTTACAGTAGCAGTCTTAAGGGGTGTACTAGAACGATTTTAAAACATTGGATCAAACTGGCTGTAGAGAGTGTGATGGCCATGACATCCCATTAATGGGCCCCTTTTTATTTCAAAATGAATGCTCTCCAGAAAGGACAAAGGTGTGAGAAGCATTTCACTGCATGGTGATGAATAATACTGTTATGTCTTTATGTTGATCCCTTTTTTAAAAAGACAGAACTTAAATATATAAACATATGAAATGCATAGATAAATATATTGAGATAGCTATGCTAATATGTGGTTTGATCAGAACTGGATTAAGCAAAGACATTGTAAAGACATCACAAAAGCATGAATAAATAAAATACTCATTACAATTTGCATTTATGTAGTTCTGAAACCAAGCAGTAAGAAAGCCATATACAGCAGGAAGTCTCATTATTTTAACATCAGAGCCTTGGCAACTTAATGATGAGCCATAATCAAAAATTTTCAGGTGAAAAATTCAGCTGTTCTGACTCCCATTTTTTTACCCAGTTAAGAATCAGAAAGGCTTGGGAGCAAGATAAGAAAATTTTAGGAATATGGAGGATTTTTACTTGAGCCTGTACTCAGAGGTTATAATGAGCAAAGCACTGACTCACCTCTTTGCCAGTGGTTCCTAATCAGTTAAATTAGCATTAAACAGATTAGCTGATATAAAATCACCCTCTGTTCAAATAACACTGAATTATACTTGCATTTCGGAGAACAAGGTCTGCACGGGTGCAAGTGAATAGTGCCTTGTTCTCTTTCTTTTTTAATTAATCCAAGTGTATTTACAGCAAGCAGTAATCCATCAGGTTAAAAAAATCCTGAAATGTACTCTATCACAATTGCAACAAATTCACTTATACACAAGGAAAGACTCATTTCTCCCGTCCACTGGTGTTACATTAACATGGCTTTAACTCTGGTTGAGCTAATCCTTAATTCATTTTAGTGTGACAGGAAAAACAAACTTCAAATCTTCTACAGAAAGCAGCTTTAAATTTGCTGCAATTTTTTTGGTTTTGTCTTGTTTTTTTTTTTAATTATTTGACTCCAGTGTCAAATGAACCTTGGCGACAGATATAACATAGTGACAGATTGCCTTCTGGGCTCAGATGAGAAATAGTTGATTTTACATGATAATTTAAATTTTAAGGAGCTTTTGATAAGTAAATGAGGATATAAGACTAGATACAGAAAAGTTCATTATGAAACCAAGCTAATGTAGCACTTGCAGGCATGGAGAACATGCTGCTCCAGAAGAAACACATTCCTGCAACCTGGAGAAATACTTTCCTTCTTTTAACAGCTGAATAAAGAAGCAGCTCCACAATGCTGGGACTTGTCCTGCAACTAAAGTGCTGTTGGTCCATTTAGAAGTCTCAGTCATGGCAGGAGGGTAAAGCACCGAGACTGCTGATATTTTCAAATCTCTTAGCAGCAGTAACCACACAGCAGCTTTTCTGCAAAATAAACAAAACAAGAATCCAGTTAATTCAGCAGTATATTTTTTTCATTTGGTTAAGTGTTCTGGGATGACCACATGGTGGTTTCCTCGTGCATAAAGAAAAGAAAGCAGCACTGAAGCTTCTTGCTTACAAAAGATTCTCACAGGCACTTTTTTTGTGAAACATTTTATACAATATTAAAAAGACAAGGCCTCTTTGTTAAGTGGAGAATTGATCATGGAGGTGTCTCTTTAAATGCGGCTATTCTGCTTTTTTTGCCTCTCTTGTCATACAGATCACAGTATGCAAAGGCATGCTGCAAACCTCTCCATTTATATGTGTTACCACAGCAAGCATTTATAATGCCAGGTCTAAAATCAACTGGCACTTGAGTGCATTATTTTGGGTCAAATGTGGTAACCATACTACTGCCCTGATAAAAATAGCTAAAGGGATTCTTTAAAAATAAAGCGCAGCTATGACTTTAGATCCACTCATTAAATAAACTCAAATAAACTCCAAAAAGAAAAACACACGCAGAGGAAATAACACTGCAAAAGCCAAAACCAGATTTTCCTGCAAGTTAGATCATGGGTAGGTTACTATGTTACAAAGCTATTAAAAGTTTATTTAAAAATAATTTTGACTGCTGTTGGACAGTCAATTTATCTTAAAGTTGACTTTGGTTGTAACAGAAAATTGTATAATACAGTGCTTCCTGTGTTACAGAGGGAGAATTTTCACCATTTTGTTGTTGTGTTTGTTGCCACAAGTTAGTGGCTTGAAATGGGAAATCCAGATACAAACACTAATCTTGCAACAGGGCTGGAAAACCTGTTTAGAAAACTACTGTGTAGAAGGACACAGGTGAGGTGGACCAAAGCTTCATGGAACTTGTCTCAGCACCAGTGAAGTGAGCGTGAATCACTGAGGATCACAAGGGGGTATAAATTCCCACTGGATTTCTACTGCAGAAGTTGATGCTCGGGTATTAGAATATCAAGAAGTCACATGGCTTCAGAGAGCAAGTGGGATGTAATAATGGTACCTTAGTCCTTTGTGGCTTCCACTGTATCATGGAAAGGCATCTTCATGTCTCTGAAATAGCTCAAGTAGAGATCATTACCTTCTGTGTTACTACACTACACTGTAAAAAATCTTTACTTAGAACAAAAATTTCAAGCTCTCACAATACTCTGTTTTGCACATGTTCCTGGAAAAAACTCATTGCAAAAAAAGCCAATATATCACTTGTCCTACCAAGCAGATGATGGATGATGGCACCATTTAAAACTTGCCTTTTGGCAAGTGGTGAAAGGTGGACTACTTTTATTTTGGCATCCTGTTGTTACTCATGACGCACTACTCAAAGGAAGTGGTTTTACAGTGTATGTGTGTGTTCTCAGCCTAATTCTCATCTTGACCCTCCACTGAGTTTTGCCCAGGAATGGCCCTCAGAACCTTTGAGCAGCTCCCCCAGTCCTTAAACAGAGCCACCAACTTCTGTGGTAGTGGGTGAAAGTGGCTGTGGGAATTGCAGTACTGGTTTATGGAGACACTGCTCTGCCTGAGGCAGCGCGATTTCAAAGTGGCTGAGTGAGTATGCGTTGGTCAAAGACCAGGGACAGAAAAACGAGACCAGACTTGAGTCTCCCTGATCCCCAGGGGAGGCAACCAAGCCAGCCTGAGAACCACTAATGAACTGTTTGTTAATGAAAGGGCAAAGACAAGGAGCCAGGGGAAAGGGACAGAGAGACACTCTGTCAAACTTGTTTGGATTGCTAAAAGAGAAGATAAGTGCCCTGTCAGAACTGGGTCCTTGGACATGTGGAGCAGCTTCTTCTAGGGGTCACCTTGCTTTGATTTTGCTGCAGTTAGTCAAGCTGCCCTGAGGGTCTGGCCCGTGCCTCTGCTAAAAAGTTATTATTTTTCATATTTTTACCCTTTTTAAACCATACTTCTAACCACAGCATGAAAACCCGAAAGCTTTCAACACTGAAAAATTATTGGGTGAAATCCTGCCCCATGAGAGCCAGTGGGAGCATAACCATTCCCTCTAAAATGGCCAGGGTTTGCAGCACATATGGCTCCATACCCATTAATTATTTTGCACATTGCTGTTACTTGGTATAAGTAATAGAGCCAGTTTACATTTTGAATGCTTTCCAGACAGCAGCAGGGATGGTGGTGGTGAATACAGTTTGTACCGTGCACTTTGGACTACTCAAGGTTTTCAGCTGTCCACTGATCCCTTCCATAGGGGTTACAGCTTTTACATCTGAAGGAACATTTGGGACCTGAAACAAACCTTCTGTTTGGCAGCTCTTTCAGAGAGGTTATTGAGCCGAGGGTGCTTGAGACACACTGTCACCTTTAGCCTTTTTCTAAGGGGGGAAAAAAAGAAGGAAAAGAAAAAAAAGAAAGATACCATTATTGGAGCACTGATTGAAGATCAATCACATGTTACTTCTACTTAAGGTAACAGCAGAAGAACACTGCAACATCAGCATGTTTAGTGAAGCTATTTTGCAAAGCACAAGTATGAATAAAAAAATATTGAGGGAGAAGATGCAAAGGACAACATGAGCTGTAAGGTTTGCATTAGGGTAGAGTTTCCTGAGGAAAAAAACCTGGTGATAGGAAGGACAGCATTTTGTGTTCTTGCAGCACTTGGAACAGACTGTCTGATCCCCAGATTGCAGAAATCAGAGCTGCACTGGAGCCCAACTAAAGGAGTCAAATTATATCCTACAAAAAGCTCTGAAGATGTATTAACCTGGACAAAATCTCCTATTTTTACTGTGCACACATACTTACAAATCTAATAATCTCATGGGCATTGCACTTCTGGGAGATTACAACGAAAACTAAATTTAAGTGAAAATTAGAGTAATTTTTTATTTTTTGTATCCTATTTTACAGTATAGTTATCCTTAGTCCATAATGGGAACATCTTGCAAAGACAGAGCTGTCAAGACACTATTCAGTCCATCTCACTGCCTTATCAGTAGAGCTACCTCTGTTTGATCATCATCATAATCTTTGCTCTTATTTTAATAACATTATTTTGTTAATTAATAATATCATCTATTAATTCTTAATGAGGCCTGTATATGGAAATGCACCTTGGCATATACATCCTGGGCAATATAGTAGTCATTTAATATGACACAGAAGTGCTTTGCCTGCAAAGGAAGAAGAATTTTGTGCTTCAAATGCTGTAAAAATTTTGAAACCTGCTTAAAATTATCACCTTGTGAATCACTGAACCACAGAGTGGACTCACTTAGAAATAGCCAACATAGGTGACACCAACAGTGTGAATCTCCAAAAATTACTGACACAGGAATATCCGAAATGATTTAAAATCTTGTTGCTCCTCCAGCTCAGCCCAAATGAATTGTTTGCTTGAGCAAAAAACTTCTGTGTTGGCCACTAAGCTGGCTGCCACTGAAGGAGAAGAAGGTGCTTAAGTACAAAGGTATGCACCAGGTGAAATTCCAAGCTCTGTTGGGAAAGGTATCTCTTTGGAAGAGGTAGGATGAAACAGCACTCAGGGGGGTCTTCAGCAGAGCCTGAAAGGGTTTTCAAAGCAGGAACAAGAATCATCCCCAGCTGGAAAATCCTTTTCATATGGTAATTCAGTGGTCATTTTGTAAATGCTTTCATTTTGTTAAGAAATTGATCCACTCAGCAACACACAGCATTGCAGGATCTTACATTTCCTCACAGACATGCAAGAACTGACGAGCAAGTGTGAGCATGCAAATTGTAACACCTGAAAAAAAGCAATGGGACACATGTGGCTCACAGTGGCAAGAAATGAATCAGCAACAAAGACTCAAATGAAGTTAAGAAAAATGTCAAAACAAAGTGATGTGGCAACACAAGAGGGCAACAGCAGATGCACGAGGATATTTAAATGTAGGGACCTGGAGTCTGAAGTGGAGCTTGTGGTCTGTTAACCAGGGGTGTTTTAAGGCAGCAGTTGCACTTAATCTCCAGCTAGAGGAAAACCAGAATGCTATTAAGAGTTTTTCCCAGAATCTTAAAATTCAGCAATTATCTGCTACAGGTCATGTGTTCTGCCATTATTCAATGCTGTCATTTAAGGACAGTATGACAGATATCAGATTTATTAGGTTTTGTTTCACAGCAAAAATGTATTCACATAATTTCAGAGCATTGAATGGATACAATGAACAACATCAATTGTCATTATTGTGTCATTATAACACTGTATGTGGGCATAAAAAACTTGTAAGTCATATTAGTTCTGCAATGGAGCAGCACAAGTGACACAACTGTGTCATGATGGCATGGAATACACATTTCAAAGATACAGGATTGTATACCATTTTTCCTTGATGAGAAGCTTTGATATGAAATCTTTGGCTTCATCAGAAACATCTCGAAATTCCTCATCTTCAAAATCCCAGTTACAGGCCAGGATATTGTTGAGGGTCTCATTGTCATCATCACCCAAAAAAGGAGACAATCCAGTGAGGCTGAAGTAAAAAGGAATATGTTCAGTCTTCCTGTCTTTCCCTCTTCCTGTACATGGTCTCCAATGTGCCAGCTGAGATTGTTCTGTCACTCTGACCTATCTTACAAAATATTACTCTCAAGAAGGTCTCCAAACCATTCCCATTTTCTCACCTATTTGCATGTTTAAATAATCAGCCCTCTTTTCTAACACACTAAGCATTACTGTCTTTCATGGTTGGTCATATTTTCTAGACCTCTGACCACTCCTGTACTAACCACTGGGAATTTACCAAGCAGTGAAAAGTTCATGGCAATTGGAAAAGAGGAGAGATTTCTCAATATGGAACTTGAAGGAAAGAAGGTTATATTTCCTATTTTGGGTACGCAGTTTTTCACTCTTCCAGTACAACAGCAAACTTAGAGAACAGACAGTTCAACCTGGAAGCAGCTTAAAAAGCAGATACTGAATCCTACTTACAGCATATAAGCAATGACTCCTAAACTCCACATGTCTGTAGGAAAAGAGACAAACTCATAATTCACAACTTCAGGAGCAAGAAATTCTGGAGTCCCAAAGTTAACTCGAAGTTTTTCCCTGGGTTTATATCTAGAAAATGGAAACATTAACAAAGAACATCACTTACTGTTCTTACTAAAGTTGCATCATCAATTGCCTAGCACTCAGAGAAATTTCAGAAGCATACAGAAAATTCAGTAGGAAAACAAGGAGAGACAGAGGGACAAACTAAAAAGAAATATATCTAAATCTAGAATGAAAAGTATTTTCGAGCTTTGTATTCTACTAGGACAAACTGCAATTCCTACAAAAAGGAAGAAATTCATAATTCAATGACTTCTCAGAGCAGTTCTTACCATTCTTTTGGGACTTCTCCATATCATAGACATGAAATTTTTGACCAGTAAATCCTCCACTGAGGTTATAGCACCTAATTAAACTAGAAAGGGATATAGCATGGGATATATTGTAAGATCCCTCAATGGTATCTTATACTCTCTTTTGAAGAATCTCTTAATACTGGAGACAAGAGACTAGACAAGATGTACCACTGGTTTTGTCTGTTTTAGCTGCTCCAAGATACTTATATGCATTCTTAATGAGAATCAGCCCTCTTTCAACCTTCTACCTGAAAAGAAGGTTTCAGGACAAATCTTTTTCATTCAGCTCCAAACATTCCATAATAAAAGATATCTGTGGTTAAAAGAAACAAATTTTCCCTAAGAACAGTAGAAGACAATTATGTATCAAATACATCATTGCAGGGATGCAACAATTTTTTCATTGTTTCCTAATTCATTTATGATTAGTGAAAACACATGCATGTACCTTCTTGCCAATCCAAAATCAATAATTTTTATTTGATTTGCCTCTCGGTTCACGCACAGGATATTCTCAGGCTGCCAAGAGAAACAAACAAACAAACAAACAACAAAAAAGTGACACACTTGAATGAGAAACAAGTATGAAAAACTGGGCTTTTAGTAAAATGTAGGGAGAAAAAAACTAGTAACAGTGCAAATATCTCATAAGCACCTTTTGCTTTCCTCCTTGTTCCTATCTCTCTGCATGGATACCCCCCTTGCAGTCACACAGTAATCAGAGCCGTGCATTTTGTGCCTTCCAACTGCTTTTTCTTCTCCGCGGCTTTTCAATTTGACATAAGGCAGCAGTTCAGATAAAGAACTCATTAGGGGGAGGGGGACTGGGAATGCAGACTTCCAAGGAGGGGTTTCAGGATGCTTTCACTGTGATTTTACAGACCTTAACATGCTCACACTGATTTTTTTTTTTTTTAAATCAAATTTTGGGGGCTTTGAAATTTATTTTACAGTTTTACATTTCTGAGTTCTCAAATGTTCTGTCAGATTGAACATTAATATATTAAGCCAGTCTCATGAACTTTATGTTTTTTTCAGGTGTTTTAGCGAAAGATAGGATTCACAGGTTAAATCCCTCTGGATTTTCATAGGGCCAAGTGCTACTCTTCCCTTTCCTGGCAGGAATCCATTAACTTCCAAGAATTACTCCAAATTTTTACAGAAGGAACTGAGAGAAGGAATTGGCCAATTGTCTTTGAAATGTAAATACCTAAAGCACAGTCCCATATTCACTGCCAGCACTTTTATAGCTACTCTGTCTTACTGCTCAGTGAGTCCTCTTTGAAACAAAACAGCCCTCAACACTTGAAACATTAGTTAACCTTTGTCACCATTACTAATTCATTTTACATGTAGGACTTTTAAACACCATATGTCCATAGTTTCTGAGGTCCTGGATGATTACGGTCAAGATGATTTTCTTTCAATTTCAAGCTTTCTTTCCCAAACTTATTTGTTACTGACAGCAATCTATGAACAAGCAAAACAGAAGGGAGAAGCCATAGCTGGCAAACACATGAAAAGAGATCTCTGGGATTAATTTCTTAGGCTGTATATGTGTCTTTTTGTCAGCAGTTTGACCTCATACTAAAACTGTGCCATCTCAAGATCATAATTAATGTGTCCCAAAGAACTGTGTGAACTTCTGTTTGACAGGTTTCTAGGTAACTGGATGTTTATAGAGAAAGACAAAAGTAAGTCTGGTCATTGATCAGCTACTGCAGCAGGTCCCAACAAGCATCTGTTCATTTCCTTAACCACTGCAATAATATGTATGCTAACATTATTAAAGATGTACTATATTAACTCTGTTATTACAAGCCAAAACCAGCAGCCATTATAAAAATCTCACCAAAAAGAAAACCATCTTATGCACTCCTTGTTTCTTTTTATTGTATTGTAAAGCTCAGGGATCACTAGGAAGCTTTCTAGCCAGTCATAAAAGTAAAGACATCATCCCAGTTTATTCTGCACCAAATAGAGGTAATAAACAAGTCCATTATCTAATAAGAACTTGGGCTAAGGGAAAAAGAGCCAGCTCAAGTGTACAGTTTAATAAAAAATAATAACAAACGTTTTCTGAGGGGTAGTAGTTGACCATTAGCAGTTGACCAGAGTAAGAATGTGCAAGTCCATGGCCGAGTACTTGTACATGTATAAGTATGGGGCAGAGAATCTGCCACTTTTCTCTGGGCTTCAGCTACATGAGCAGTTATTGTCTAATCCAACATAGGCATGCTGCATTTGTTACATTAGCCATTGACTATTTTTATTCCTTTCATTTTAGAAAGTACTTTTTAATGAACTTTCCCTTAATCTGCCTATCTATTGATGCCTTTTCATGACAACAGCAGTTCAGTGCCTCAGAAGGTTGTGTTGGCTTACACTGATCCTTAATGATCCTTGAACTTAGTTCCACTCACTCATGCCTTTCTGCATAATAAAAAACAGGGATAATTGCCACCCCATGGCTGCTGTGTAAAACACATATCTTGTGCAGTTGAATTAAATAATATTTGCTCAATATCTTGAGATCTAAATATTGAAATTAAAAATAACAACATATTTGTAGTCAGCTGCTGGCTCTCTGTAAAATCAGTCTGCGGAAAATTTAAGCACTATGAAGCTTGATGACATATGACCACAATTTTCATCTAATTTACCTAGTCCTGTAGTAATTTAACTGATCTCAAGGTGGTTAAATTAAATATGCATTGAAATAAGGAAAGCAGAATAAGGCTCTTTGTTGTTTCTGCCACAGGAATCTGCTACGCTTTATGGCCTACCATTAAGAATGGAATTTCCACATCTGTCATTGCACAAAACATACATCTCAAAACTCTACCTTGAGATCCAAATGAAGAATGTACATTTGGTGCATGTACTGAATTCCCTTGCAGATCTGTTTTATGAACGAGATAGTATCCATCTCTGTCAAATTGTAGTTTTCGTCAATAATTCGGTCAAATAACTCTCCTCCTTCCACACTGAGGAGAAAAAGATAATAAAGCAGTGACCAAGTTAAAATATAATCCCATACAGTAAGACTAATGCAGAAAATATGCTATTGACTATTTTTATCATTCCTGGTCAAATTCAATAAGATGAGCTTGTATTCTGATCTGAAGTTTCTAAAATCGAGTTCTGATGCAGACTGGTCTGAACCTCTTCAAGGCCTAAGAGTCCAGCCTCCCATCAAAAACCATGAACGTCTTGAAATTTGGATATTATATCTGAGTCATCATTTTGTACCAATGAAATAATGAAGTTCCATGGAAAACCAAAACATGATGGAGAATCTGCATTTAAATCCGTGGTTCCTTCCCTCTGAATCATAGAGGGACAGATTCAAAGTGTCAATCTCAACCTACCTAAAGTCAACAAAAATGACTTAATTTCTCTTCACATTTCAGTATGCCTCCAGCTTATCTGTTCATAGGTACACAGGTTCTTTTCTTTAGTGACATGTTAATCATATAGACCAAATTCAGAGGACTATCTGAGAATGTCCACAATAGTCAAAGTCACCCAACTTTGAACCTTCTACCATGCACTTTAGTGTTTTAGTTTTGACTTTTTTGTCTTACTTAAGAGAGCATCTGCTTAACTTGACCTTAAGGCAAGTATTTTGTGCCTAATTAGCTTGATAACCCAGCATAAAAAGCAGATTTATCCTTTCAGGCACCCAGTATAACAATTAGCCACAACACCTACATTTGGCTCCTCTTTGGTGTTAGATGTCTTCTTGCTTGACTCGCAGAATAGGAGATAATCTGAGAGGTTTATTTCTCAGCTGACACAAATTAAAGTGTTAAATTAAAGATAAGATATGTAACACAGCTCTATCTTCAATCGGAGCAGTTGCTTTACAGCACCAGGAATGTGGCACACTACTGGAAAAAGTGCATAAACGTCTGCATTGGAAAACTTTTAAATTCCCTTTTTTCTGTTGTTCATGAGAACATATTTCATATGCATTTTCCACCTGTAAGAAACTTCATTTCTAATTTCAGGAGAAAGCAAGAAGGAAATTAACGATTGTAGCAAAAGTACTAAACACAGAAAGGAAAAGAACACACTTACTATTCCATGACGAGTACAATGTCATTTTTAGATTCAAAGGCATCATATAGCTGGATGAGGTTGACATGATTCAGCTGGTTCATGACATTGATTTCATTTTTTACTTCATCCTGTAAAGTACCATGAGTATTGCTTCAGATGCCTTTTTTTCCAAAGAAAGCTATGTTTGAAGCAAATCTATATTATCTTCATGTTTTCTTTTGTGGCAACCAAACTCAGGACTCCTGCAGCAGTAGATGTCAAAGCTATAGGAACTAACAGACTGAACCCAGAGCTTGAGTGAGGTGTTTCAGTAATAAGATATTTACTGGAAAAGGAAGAGGAGAGCCCACATGGACAAGTGGCAGCCTCCCAGGGATGTAAAGGAAAAAGAGAAGCAGAGGAGGATTTTGTTCAAACAGCTGTAGGTGTACAAAATCAAGCTGAGAGAAGTCCAGGACAGTCCTCCAAAACCTAACTTTGCAGTCAGAGGAGAGAGAGTACCTCCATTCAGCCCAACTATTTTGACATGCTGAATCATTCTCTGATGATGCCAGCCTCTCTGCATTCACCAGAAAGGGATTCTTGGAGATCAGCTTGGCCACAGCTATACCTTAGCAACCCTAGTTACCTGAGATAAATCCCACTCTTGAATGCCCTTAATGACACCGATGTCACACAAAAGATGTCATGCATGTCTTTCCTCTGAAAGCCAGTCCCAGATGGCCAAGAGGTTTGCAAAACAGCCCAGACTAATTTGTCTCATCTGTATTTGTGTTGATGTCAGGTGCTCAGACCACGTCTGTTATCAGCATCCCCCCCCGACATTAAGTCATTGCAGCAAAGGCTACAGTGTGCTTGGGAGGAAATACACTATGTCACAGGCCTCACAAATGTTTTTACCATTAAAGAAAATACTAATAGAATTAGCAACAGAAAGAAAAAAGTAATCTAAGATTTAAAAGAACCAGAAAACACCCCAAGAATAGTCCTTTGATGAGCTAACTAGAAGTTTTGGAGGAGAAGGGAAATAGAATTGGAATTAATGGTATTCCAGCAGGTCCTATGTGTGTGACATCTTGTGAGACACTTGGTTGTGGCCTGTTGTGTAGCTGAAGAACAGTGTGTGATCCATTGGGGAACAACAGACTAATATCATTCTCTACCAACCTTCTGTTTTGGACCTTGTGCTTTTATAATTTTGGCTGCCAGCTTGAGACCTGTTGCTTTCTCTTCACATTTGTGCACTTGCCCAAACCGCCCTCTAGAAAAATGGAGAAATAAACATCATCCAGTGGTATAGGTGTCAACTCTGTGTGTAAACTACACTATAAACAACCATAAATTATCCTCTCCTTACTGGCTTTCATTTCAATTGTTCTGTTGTTGCTATTTTATTGTGTAGCTTGTACTTGCTACTACTCATTTAGGCATAGCAACATCACACACTGTTCTATCTGGTACTATCCCACTTGTATGATTCACTGTACTCATCTCATAACCTGCAATGACTAACCCCAGGAAAATCAAGGACACACTGTAAGGATAATGTCTCACTTCTGTGCACCATCTGCCCCTCTCCATTGCATCATTCTTCTCCATGGGAAGGTTGTGATTTCCTGATGAAACAAAGCGTTTCCCAAGAGTATGCTGCCATGAAAATTAAAATATCCCACTCTCCTAAATAATGTCAGCATGAGAGATAAGTAACTGCATGGCCTGTGAGATCAGCCCACTAATCTATCTGAAAACATGCAAGTGTTTTCAGGGGTGAGACTCACAGAGAGGAAGAAGACTACAATGCGTCTCTACATACCACTGGCTGTAATTTGAGGTAAAGTATTTCAGCATCCTAGGAGCCCTGTCATAAAGCCTGAGGGCATCTGTCTGGCGTAGAACAATGCCAAACACAGGCCAAGTCTGCTGGTGCCAAATAATAAGCCAAAATTCACTCACTCTGTAAAACCAGCCTCCTCTTTTCATCCCTCTAAAGAGCACTGTAAGAGCTTAGACTTTCATTACTTCGGCTGTCATGGGGCATGTTGCCTCCATTCACCTCCCCCAGTGCTTGGCTGTAAATTCGGGGCATGCTTTCCAAGTTGATTTACTTCACCTGACTTACCCTCCCAGAATTTCATCCTCATTGACATTGTAATAATTGCTGATTCCCACCCTTTTGGCTGAGACAATCCGGTGATCAAATGGTGCTGGTGGAGTAGGAATATCATCTAAAAAAGACAAAACAGACAGAGAGCATATGAGTGGTCACATGCAGTGCTTATCTATCCCATATTTTAGTTCCTTTTTTCCCCAGATAAGTTCATTTAAGAACTGAATACACTTACTGTAAGCTTTATAGATAGGTCTTTCTCTTTTATTGAACAAGGGTTTTATTTCAGAAGCTCTGGCTCAGAAAAAGATGTTGCGTTTGGGGAGCTACACTCCCAAGACAAGGACTCCTTTTTTAAGTTATCTTTTGTACAACTTAAAAAATAAAAAACTTTTGTATGTGAGAGGCAAAGTGAAGACCACTAGACTACACCAATGTTGCTTCATACTCACAAGGGGCCTCTGCAATTCAGCCTAATCTCTGATTTTTTTAAATATTTTTTCGTCCTCAGGGACTGTTAATTGTTAGGTGACTGTTAGGTGAGTATGTACTGTAATTCTGCAGTGGGTTAGGAAGAGGAAACAACTCTCCTGCAGACCCAGCAAAGAAACACTATTTCCCAGCTTTTGGTTGACAGTGAAGAATCCCCTTCTCAACTGATTGACAAAACTTGTCCTTCTCCACAGTGTGGTCATCACCTTTAAAGATCACATTTAGAGCTTGTGCACATGGGGGAGTTTCACCCTGGCAGACAGCACTTGGGGTTTCCAGTATGGCTCAGGACACACGGTAACTGTCATATGCTGCTCTGAAGAATTTCTGTCCTTAAAAAAAGATGGCAGATAAAAGGTAAAGAGGAGCACAGAGGAGGGATGGTTCCCAACATTGAACTGCAACAGCTATGTAGTTTTGGCAGGTCGCAGGTGTTACTTTCTGAACCTCCACATGCTGGACCTTTCTGCCATCCTGATGTCAAAATCCCTGCTGGAGACCAGCCCTCCATGCCTAATTTGGACTTTTTGCAGGCTGTTGTTACTTCAGTTTCATACCCACGTTGTTTTTCATTTGATTGATACTCCTGAGAGTGACCTTTGGCTGACCAAGGTGACAAATACTTCTTCAACCATTTGGGAGGCCTACAGCCCCAGTGTTTCAATATGAGCTCTCTGGTTTGGAATGCTAGCTCCTTTTTGTGTGAGGCTTGTTGAGCAATTTTAAAACCATTCATTACTCCAGTAAAAATGATCAAAAACACAAACAAGAAACCCCATGACAGCATGTAGCTGGCAGGAACACTTTGGTCATTAATGTGGCAGTAGATTGTCCTTATTCACAGTCAAGGTCCATTTTTCCAGGACACCAGCTGTGTACCTAGATTTTTTTTTTTTGACAGTGTTAATAACTTACATGATCAGGAAGTTAGTTCATGGTCAAGGAATTGTGAAAAGCTGGGGCTTCTGGAAGTTTGCCACCTACTTGGGATTCTGCAGTTTGAATTGCATGACTGTAAGTATGGGTCTTTGCACGTTACCGAGGCCCATAAAATGCCAAGAAAACCTCTAACCTAAGGCAAAATTTGACTCTAACATGGACTCCATCAGCACCAGAATGTAAGTGACAGAAGAAAATATCTTTCTGAAAGCTCAGCTAAAAACATTACCAGACTTTGGGCAAGGAAATATTCTTTTAAAGACACCAGACCGCTGTCCAAAACTATGTTTAAGTTTTTGCCTTCAAGATGTTCCCCATGACAGACCCTCGCTTTTTCTTTTCCTGCAAACCAGAGGGGATTTCTCTCCATTCAAGAACAATTTCCTATTACAGATCAAAGATTCTCCAACAGAGACACTATAACCTTAACATCATCCGTAACAATCTCCCAGAGATCACAACAGTTTGTGGATTTTAAAGTTTTAGTCTGCTATCTCCTGTTTTCTGCTACAAAAACCTACCAAAAACCCGTAATAAATGCTTCCCTCCCACATTCTCTCCCCTTTCCCAAAGCAGATAAATTCATGTTGAGTCCTGTGTATGCACATGCACACACATATATTTCCAAGTCTTTCAGGCCACCTCTTCACATGCCATAATTTCATATACAGGAATAGGCACTGAAATTCTCAAGATGAAGGTCTAATACTAGAAATCTCTGCCTCACCATGGTAAGCACTGCTTCAGAGTTCGGTGCCTGAGCACCATTTATCTGACTGTTCAACAGCATCACTCAGGCTTCCACACAAAAGTTTGTATTTCTTTACTTTGTAGCCTACAGTTGTTCTCACTTCAGATTACAAGGGTATGAACATGAGCAAGCTGATTTTTCAGGCTATGTCCACAGCACTGCAGATTCCATATTAACACATATTCTTAATACTTCCACAGATCAACCAAGTTTGCTGCACCTGATATAATTTCTTCCTCCCCTCTATGCTTCGGGATTTTAGCTCTTTTGTTAAAAGAAGAGGGAGAGAGGATAGTGTTAGTGGAGTAGTTGTGGCAGAAGCAAATTAATTTGGAATAATTTCTGACAGAACAGAAGCCTCTAATATGAAAGCAAGCAGAACGATGTTACTTCTCATCAGCTTAAGATGCAGTCCATCAAAAACTGTTTCCCATCAGAGCTATCATGCACAGCTTTTTCCCCTACTAATTAGAATCATGAAATCGTTCTCTTCTACAGATCTCTGTCTCTGTTCATCACTGCAATACCAGGGAAATCAAATGCTTTGCCTTTAGGATACTTCCTTTAAGTGCTTTTTTAGTTTTACATGTGCTATCAGCACTTTCTGCAACTACTCTGCTCTTTTTGTTGTCATCTTTGACTAGACCTTCATCATGCACTCGATGCTCACTGCTACCACTATGCTCAAATTGGCAGGTCTGCCCAGGGATTGATCTAGAATTTCCTGTACCTTTTTCGCAGCTTTTACACCTGCAAGGACAAAACATGGCATTAGTGCAGAGTACACATAAAGCAGAGCAACTTTAGAAACATAGGTGAAAAATGCCTACACGGATATTGCATTCAAATAACATTATTTTGTTTCATGGTGTAAAATTAACTGCTTTAATATTCACACTGAGAAATAAAAATGGCCCTTAAATTAATCATGACATCAAAATGTTCCTGAAAACCTCACCTGAGTTCTTCTAAACTTGACACTAGGCTATCAATCTTACCTTTAAAGCAAAGGGAGAGCATTGGAATTCCCCTTTGTTCATACAGGTTCCTGAGAGCTTAAACCTGTTTATCCCTGAAAGGCTATATATTAAACCCAGCAAAGAAAGAATTGCAGTAAACAAATTTATTAGGTCAATTTCCTGGGCAAATGTTCACATTTTTATGTTGTCCTTTAAGTTACTACATTTGCAGTAAGTTAATTCCCAGTTGGCTGATGGCCTAATCTATTTTGCTGATGTTATAATGACATTGAAGTATATAAACATAACTATGGGAGAATTCTCCTCAGAAATAAAGAATAGGGTAACATAATTCCCATGTTCCTAACATATTTCCCAGGCAAACAACCACAGCACACTGCTAATACCATATGGGATGGATTGTTTGCCTGTCTTTTTTAAGAGTATAATTTCACTTAGATCAGAAACATAAACGTATTTTTCACTTTTGTATTGGGCTAAATTTTCACCAATACTTATATTAATCAGCAACTTTGACTTGAAACTTGAACTACACATTTTTCTGAAGCAAGGGTCTCTTCAGAATGTATAGTTTGAGTTTGAGATCTTACCTTCCCTCTGATACCTCTTCATCATCACTTTGTTCTGGCTTATCTTCCTTTTGGGAAGGAGCTGGTGGTTCCTCAGCACCTTTTTCGCTCTTATCAGCATTTTCCTCTCCTTCATTCTCTTTCTCCTCTTGTTGTTTCTCAAGTGCATCTTCAGGCACCTGATGCTCCTTCTTTGTCTCTTCATCTGCTGGGGATTCACTCTCTGTCTCCTGCACAGTTAGTTTTTGACAAGCATCATCAACAGCACCTTTTTCCTGCTGCTTTTCTGGAGTGATGGATTCCTGAAAAGAGTTTCTCCTATATACATAATTGCTTTCTAAAGACAAATTTTGTTCTTTCTCCTCTGACTCTCCAGTATGAAATTCGGGAGGATCCACTTTTAGCAGAACAGAACTTTCCCTCTTGGCATTTTCCTTGTTGAGCTTATCAACTTCTTCCTGAGGACAGGACTGACTCTGCTGGGTGTCCCCATCTATAAGAGATTACAAAGTAATCTGTCAGTGGTTTTCTGATAGTCAGTAAAAGCATTAAAGTAGGGCTGCACACTTAGCATAACTTCTGTTGAATTTTGAACTAGGCATCTCCACTTTCAAGGTCAGTACAAGTGTTTCCTAAGCAAGAGCAGACTACTTATTTAAAACTGGGATTTTGTGGGTCACAAATGCTTTCTTTGAGACACAGCACAACAGAAAATGTTTTTCTCTCTCAAAGTTATTGTCAGCCAAGTCAAAGTTAATTATCTCCTCATGCAAAGCACCTTATTGAGCAGTTGGATACCCTGTGCTCGCTCATGCTGATAAACACATATGTAACCCAAGCAACTTCACTGGAGTTGCTCAGGAAAGTCATGGCTATTTCTGTGCTATTTCTTAGGAACTAGAAGTTGATCAGAGAAAAAAATAGTCTAACCTGTGGAATCCGGTGGCTTCTTTTCTTTTGTTTCTGTTTCAGTGAAATGTGACTTTTCTTTGATGACCTGTGAAGAAGACAATTGACATATTAGTCAATTTATATAGTGTACATGTTGTATTGGTCCTCATGAAATTGCAGCCTGATTTTTTTTTTTGTCAAATGCAAATGTTCTGTGTTCTAACTCACACATTTCCTATAAATGATGGTCCTTATTTTAATCACTACAAGCCAATTGAACTGATACCAGTGCAAAGCAAGAGAAATTATCTTGGCTATAATCAGCATCAGTGTTGGCATAGAAACAGCCTAGAAAAGATTAGGACTGAATCTCGGGGATTAAACCAAAGAAGCATCCAGGAATCAGATGCTGCCCTGCCCTAGCTTTTGCTGCTAAAAAGACTAGCATAAACCAAATCTCAGAACATTTTCTAGTAAAATGTTATTATTCTAGTAAAATATTGTTAGTAGTAGTAATAATAATTATTCTAGTAAAATGTTCAGTGACAATCTTACTGACACTTATCAAAAATTTCCTTGCTGTTTAATCAACATTTGGTAATAACTTCTTTAATGATGCAACGATTCATTAAGGGCTGACCGACACAGTAACCAGGAATTGGAGCGTTGTACCCTTCCTTGACTGACATTTTACAATGTTGCAGTGACATCTAGAGGTTCTTCATACCAATCCTGGTCCTCGTAAAACCTTTGCAGTTATTGTTACCTTTGTGGATATTAACTACTGTTTCTATGCTGTGTGCTTCCTGTGTTTTTTCCTGGCCACTCCTAGACTTGTCTGTAGGTGACCATAGCACAACATGGTATCTGCAGTTGCTCCATGCTCCTTTTTTCACCCTCTTCCTCTCACAATGCTATGAAACTGGCACTGTCATTATTATTATTAGATCCACATGGTGTGAAAAATGTTTTCACCTCAAAATATTTTCCAGAGGGGCTACCAGCTAAAGCAGTATTCTATATATCCTAACAAAATACACAGGTTCAGGCACTTAATTTTGAGTGTCTTAACTATGTGATCAGTCCCACAACTCTGGGCACTAACCACTCCTATTACTGAACATTTGTTCTGGTAAGCCCTCCACATTTTTTCTATGCCTTATTTTTTAATTTTAATTTCATTAGGCTATACAGAAAATAGGCATGAAATCAAAGCAATGAGTACCCGCTATAAACAGAGTTCAAGGGAAAGGAAATTCCATGAGAAGCCAAAAGAGTTGAGACAAACTGGATGTAACTGCGTGGAGGGATTTCAACAGGACTTGTTCAGAAAATCTTGATTCACAAGGGACAAGGAAATTGTAATATGAGTGTAAGACCTGAGACTGACAACTACTTTGGATGCAGTTTGTCCCAGGAAGTTGCAGGCCACAAAATGAAAAAGGCCACAATACAACAAGGTAAATACTTTTGAAATATAAATCGGAGCCTTGTTCCCACAGAACTTAAATATAATGTAATGTTGCCAAGTGGAACACAGGGAATCAACCAATGCTCTAAAAAGCACTAAAAAAAAAATTAAATAAATAGGGAAAAGCTGCAGACTTATTTACTCTGCACTGTGTTGGCAATTAGTAATGCACTCGCATTCCTCTAAGTATGTCATCCTCTCCATACCACTGAGGACATCAGCTCTGATCAAACACAGTCAGCTGAGCAAATAACCAGAGAAGTGGCCTCCAAGCTCTTTGATGCATGAGGCCAGATTTCACTTCTGCATTCAGAATTAATTGCAGACACACTGCACTTCCAACTAAATATTGCCGTAGTTTGCAGGTGTGAAATACAGAAGCCAGCTTTTGAAAATCCGTCTAGTGGAAGGAATACTGGACAGTGCTGAATACCTGAGACTGCCAGGGCATTACATAAATTACTACTGTGTTTATTCAAGCACCATTTCTGATCTCTGACATTTCACCAGCAGAACAGGAGTTCATACTAATTTAAATAAAAGACAAAAAACCAACATACAAATGAAATATTTACTGATATTCTTCAGAATCAACTCGCAATAAATATAGGGACAAGAGTGCACTAGAGTAAGAAATACAAGTAAAAGGACTAGATTTTGAAATACTTGGAAATACATGAGTAGTTTATACATGAACAACGCAGTTTTCTCTGCATTTTGCTGCTTGTAGCAACATGTGACTTCAACTTGTCAAATCTTGACCTGGCAATAAAATCAAGACCTTTTGCCCATTATTTCTTTCCTCTAAAGGGTGGGGGCTCACCAGCTTCTCTGGAGCTGACAGAAGTCAATGTATCCTTCCTAGCCCAGCCACAGGCAGTACAAAGACCTCCTTGTAGTTTCTCAGGGGAATGCATGACGTCCAGCCCCAGGCAGCTGAGCAGCTGCTTTGAGAGCCCACAATTCCCAAAAGCCATCATACTCTTTGAAAATCTCATTTGAAAGGTGTGGTGGTTTGTTAAAGACATCTATCCCACCTAATTACTCTTTGTACCACTCCTTTTCCCTCACTCTGTTAGAGCTTTCTTAAGGGTCATTTTAAATTAATCTCTAATAATATTTTATTTATCTATATATTATTCTTCCCAAACTTAGGTAACATGACTTTTTCCAGTCTGTATTTTCTAAAATTACAGTAATCCATATTTCTTAGTAGAAAACATTTTCCCCCTTTCTTTAATGACTTGAATATGTAAAATTAGGTAAATGGCACTAGAGTAATTTTTCCTAGTCATACAAGACCATAAACTTCCAACAAATTTTACATTTTCATTTCATAAAATGTTAAATATAAAAGTTTGTGTTGGGACCCTCTAAAGTATACCGCAGCAAATAGGTGTCTGTATCTACACAATTTGGTATTTATTGCGTCTTCAGAAATACATTTTCTAGACTTAAACATATTCTTTCATAAAATATTGCCAAACCCTAAGTATGAGAGACAGAATAAAAGCCCAGGTGATGATGCAGAATAATGTGAGATAATCCAGAGGCTGAAACTTCAGAACAGACCAATGGAAAAGAAAAACATTTGGAAATTACTTAAATTGACTTTAGAAACCTGCAAAAATCAAGCAAAAAACAGTAATATATAAAAATATAATATATTCTAATTGAAATTTCAAATGCAGCAAAAAATTAAAGTCTTTTATAGACATCTGACTCCTTTTTAATGACCTCTACATGGTTAAATTCCTTCTTTATACTGCAGCAGTCCTGCCCTTGGAATGTTTTTTTAGCTAACTCTAAGATTTTTTTATTCACCTAATAAAACTCTTTGATTCTTTTTTTCCTACTGCAAAAATTTTTGTAATGAATGGCCTCATGAAGAAGCCCCAATCATTGAGTTAGAGGTCCTTTATCACCCCACCACATTTAATTTAATAATAAGACATTATCCTCAGCTTCCATCTGCCAATACCAAGACACAAACCTTTGCATGTGCCTAAATGTAAACCACATTTTAACTCTGTGTCACTTTCTCATATTCTTGATAGTTTTCAGAGCTGTATTATGGCAAGATAACCTGATTTGGTGTAAGATTTGATCACCACTCATTTATCAAAATTATTAAGTTACTTGAGATTTGCAATTAATGAGTTTCCCTAAGAGCCAGAACTCAGCCATGGGCTTTGCCACTGAGGGTGCTCCCACTATCTCCTCACCAGTTCTCAGGAGAGTGCAGAACACAACACAGAGACCTTGGGACAACCACATGTGTGGTGATGCCTCCTGTGCCATCCATCAAAGCTGGAATCCATCCCCTTCAATACATACACCTTTCTCCCCTCCAGCAGTGTAAAATATTCAGTGAGAGTATTTTTGATACAAACTTATAAATGTTAAAACCACACACATGGGAATTCTGCTTTTATTGGCAGGCAGTGCATCTCCTTCCATGTCATTATTTTTTGGTACACTATAAGAACTGCTGGCACCCTCAGGTAAAAATTTTGACTCTTGCATGATTTTTACGGAGCTCCTTGAACTAGATAAAGAAATCATTCTTCTGCAAAATCCAAACTCAATCCAAAAACATCTTCTAATCACACACAAAAAATAAGCTCTGAACCATGAGAATTATGATTCGCCCAACACAAAATAAAGAGAAGTTCTATGTGACCCGCCACTTTGAAAATACATAGGTAATGAGGCAACCCCTGCATGAAAAAAATCCCTCAGAACAACATCATCCTAGGGCAGAAGATGAAAATCAGTGAAGACAAAGCATTGTTCATTCCCCACTAAAGTTTGCTGACATCCTGCCCACTGTGCTGGAGAAGCTGTGGCCGTCCTGTTTCAAACGGATGTTTCCTCCTGCCAGGTCATTCTTCTCAAAACAGGGAATCTTACACTGAAGAGTAGAAAAGGCTTTCATGCAACCAGGCTCCTAACAAAGCCCGTGGCCCTGGTGAAGGTGCAACAGGTTGCACTAACAGTGACGGGCTGATTCTAAATGTCTTTACTTTCGTCTTGAGATCTAGTCACTGTCACTTAATAGGGTCATTATCAAGCCTAAGAAGGCCTTTGGAGGTAGATCTTTTAACTCCAATTGACTGGTTTACTTTTAATGTCTCTGGAATACAGAGACCTGTAATATTCACCAACAAATCTCAGGCTACCAAGACACAGACTAGGACCAGAGCACTCAGTGTTACCTGGCTTTGACACATGTCCTTTCACTGCATCTGGGAAATCAAATCAACCAGTCACTGCTGTTTTTGTTTTTCATCTGAACAAATCAGGGGCAACGTCAGGCAAGTACAAGCACTGAAGAATTCAGCTGCTTTTCTTACCAACACATTGGAAAGCATCACATCTCTCCCTTCCCTATACTGCTCAATTTCCTTATATGTGTGATGGATGACAGGGTGCACCTGTGCCTCATATGCACCTGTGCCATAATCCCAAAAGTCTTCCACGTGCTACTCTTCACATTTTTACCATTACTATTAAATGGGACACCCTCCTAAGTGGGTTCCACTATTGTCACAATATGAGAAAGGAGAAAAAAGTCCATCTTGAAAGCCAAATCATGGCAGATCTTTTTAACTGTGGGCATAAACCACCCACTTGTCAAACTACTCAGGCAATTTTTTTTATTATAGTATCAGTTAAGTAGCCTCAGTGTAAAGAGAGTATTTTTTAACTTAACTAACTCAGCTGAGCCAAGCAGGCAATGGTATGGATGGCAAATATCTTCAGACTTCATTAACTGCCCTTTCTAAGCTTTTCTCCAAAATCACACAGTTGGGAGATTTCCATCCAAAGGGTTATAAACTTAAGAAATCACCTCCTACAGCCTTGATGACTCACTTTGAATTGGACTCCAGAAATGCATGTTTTCTAAAAATTCATTTAACAAGAAGGCAGTTTGGTTTGGGTTGAGGGGAAAGACCTGCCTGGGGATCCATGGTTCTGTGGCGCTTCACCATGCAGAACCCAGCTACTAAAATGTGGTGGGGCTCATTCCAGGCTCTCTTGGGGCTGCTGCCCAGCCACCCATCTCTGCTCCTTCTCACTGCTGCATGTGTATGCAAAACCCAGGGTGCTGCCAGTATGGCACCAAATTAGTTGTATTTCAGAGCAGTCATCCTTGTCATTAAAACTCAGTGTGGTGGAGACCCCACACTGAGTTGCAATGGCACTCTCCTACCAGAGGAAATACTCAGTCACAGAATCCCTACACTTTGATGGGGGCTGAGAGGAGTCATTATCAGAAAACTGCTTAAATGTCTAGGATATCTGATGACAAAAGGTGGATTTCAGATGGCTGCAGCAAAGAGTTCCTCCCTGAGCAAATCCCTCCTACTGCTGTCTCACCTCTTTGAGGAACTTTCTGCTTTTCCAGGACTGCTCTCTGATGAACTGCCTTGCTTTGCTTTCCTGCATTATCTTCATCATGAGGTCTCCCTAGTTTTGCAAAGGAATTGTAATGGATTCCTACAATGGTCACTCTCACACATAGGCATCCATTTCATGCCCCAAAAGCCATCCAATGTGGCATGTAGTTATTTAGGAATTAACTGTGCCTACTTTGATTTCACACATTTTCAGGGCTGTAGAGACAGCAAAATTCCAACACTGTTCAGGAAGGGATCCTATGCAGGGAACATTGTACCACAGACAGCAAGTTCTGAGGGTAAATGGAAACAAAGTTAAACAGCATTATTAATTAAAAAGGCATGAAACAACTCCAGTGGCTGTCAGTAAGGGAGAGAACAGGGCAAAACAAGATGAAAATATTGTCCTAAGAAAACATACCAGTTTATGACTGGTAGACAGTCAGAGAGAGAATTTTAACTGATATACTACAGCTCACTCAAAAGCTGAAATTCTTCTACTGAGAACATATTTAAGTAAAGGCACAGTCTTGAGGGAAGGAAGAGCATTCCCAAGTATAATGGCACCTGTGGGTGCTGACCAGCTGCATTGGCCAAGCAACAGACACAACCCATCTTCTGAGGTTCTGCAGAAATCTCTGCCCTTGAAACCACCAAGCCCAGCAGAAACTCTCGCAAATAGATGTTTAAAAAAAAATCCTACCTATTTGGCAGAAAGATGAAAAATACATAGAACATGGCCATTTTGGAGAGAATTTAAATAATACATAAGGGACCTGTAAACATTTGAAGGCAAAAAGAAGGAATCTGAACAGTTATAGACTGAGACTGAATGGATCTTAAAACACATGTGGCAAACAGCAGTTTCATTGTGGGCTCCTACTAAATCAGCCAGTGACTTGCAATTGCAGTGTGATACCTGCACAGGAGGTACAGAGGGTTCCAGCAAAAAACACAGCTCCCACCTCTGGCGTGTCTTTAGTGTGGGAAACAGCCCCAAACTGCTAATAGTTGTTATTCCTACAGCAAAGCCTGTAGAAATGTCAGGAAATCAAAGTTACAGACACCTGCAGGCAACTGTTCAACTCCACTTTATGATGGCAACAAAATGGACTTTCTGACTCTCCAGATGAGTATTTGCAGGTTAATAGTACAGAATCTCTAAACCCTTTAATTTGGAGGAAATAAGTGAAGTATTATATTACCTTCTTTCTTTATAAATGGAAGAAGTAGGACTGAAAATGGAATTACAGACAGGAACATTTTGCAATAGGATTATCACAGACTACTTAAAAAGGTGAATTTGAGGAAAACCTCAAGGCTTTTAAAGACGCTTACTGTAGAACTGCTGATTTCCCAGAGTGGCAATAGTGACAAAATAACTTAAATGACAAGTAATACACACTACTCCTCTCAGCCATGTAGTCATAAGGTCATGCTGCACTCAGTGGAATATGGCTGGGACACATTTGGCAGCATTGACAAAGCATGAAGTGTCTCCAAGCTACACCATATTACAACTTCAACCCAAACCAGTAATAAACTAAACTCCTGTATGAGGCAGTGGAGGTATTTCAGGATGGCAGCAAAAGACAGGAAAGCAGAAATTTGCTTCAGAAGAGAGAAAACCCTACATTTTGCAAGAGCACAAAATGTGCCTGTGAAGCCCATGATTAGGAAACTGTTCCAGCTGCTGCTGATGCTGGGAGTGAGATTACATGCCCCAGCTGCTTATAACCCTTCTTTATCTCTCTCTCATCCCCCCTCTTCCCTCTCTGTTCTGCCTCTTTCACATCAATCTATATAATATGGTTCTGTAAAAAGAGACAATTAGGAAAAAATTAAAAACCAGTACTACATCAAGCAAAGAGCAGCACCTCTCTAGAGAAGGAACGATGAAAAGGCAGGTGAGCAGTATGTAAATACTATTCATCAGTTGTACCCATGGCCACCTACTGCACCACCTACTAGTAATTCTTTCTTAAGTTATGGTGGAATTAGTTTGCAGAACCAGGCTGAGGACAGGCAAAATTTTTGCAGCTATTAGAACCAAGAGGTAGCATTTACTCATAGCTGCAGCACAGTGGATGAAAAACAGGAACATTATCCAAAACACCTGATCATCTCCAGTATTGCATAGAAGTGGCACTGTCCTTCTGAACTAACTGCAGTGAATGGATTGTCTTGTTCATGGCCATACAAAAACAGAATGGGACTGTGCATGTCTAACAGGATTGAAGGGTTGCTCAGTGTTGCCACAGGAAGTCCACCTGTGATACAAGAGACATTGTTCTTGCTGCCTGGCAGCTTGCACTTCTGTGGGGTCAGCACTGTTCAAAACTATCATCATGTGGGACTAGAGATGGGAACAAGGATTGTAT
Organism: Trochalopteron elliotii; assembly: GCA_024734555.1. Taxonomy (NCBI): domain Eukaryota; kingdom Metazoa; phylum Chordata; class Aves; order Passeriformes; family Leiothrichidae; genus Trochalopteron; species Trochalopteron elliotii. The sequence continues at coordinate 1,213,592 of JANPWX010000639.1, forward strand.
TAAAAAAAGCAAGGATTGGTGTCTGCACATTCAGGTAAATTTTATCACTGCTAAGTCATCAGATATTAGTGGTGCATTTCAGGTGTGAAACTCTGCAAGGGTGAAATCCCCTATTTTTCTATTCCTTCGCTTTTCTTTTAACTTTAATCCCAACTAATTAAAACATAGAAAAAAATGTAGATCTAATTCAAATATGGAGGGAGGTATGAGCAACCAACTGTGTAGTATCTCATGGACCAGTATTTTGACTAACTTGCTCAGAGATCTTGCTCTTTCCCTCTCACCCAGAGCAGAGTCTGTTTGCCCTAAATGCTGGTACACACTGTCTCCTGCTAAGCTGACAGCCAAGCCCAGCAGTATCTCCTGAAGGATATCATTCTATGTTCTGTTACTCCTAATGCAGAGCTGACTTCAAGTCTGTTTTTACTTAAACCAAAGATGACTAAGTGTTTCCCAAAGCCAGCTGTTGTTCACAGGATAGCTTGGTAATTTTATGATGGCCCTTTTCTAATAAATCAAACACACAGAGAGGAGGTGATTACAAGCTAACATATGTATGCTATCTCATAAAACAAACAAAATATAAACAATATAATAATATCACCACATGATTCCAGACATGCTCATGCTGCCTTTCCTAAGCCCACATGCTAGACAAGTTCCTACCAAGTCCACTCAACATCGCCAAGAGTCTGTCTAAACAAAAATGAATCAGTGAGGGAATTATAAATGTAGCTGCTGTTGGAAAAAGGCAGAGACTCCACTTGCTCCTCTCTTTATTGGGTCCTTGTCTGTAGGCTTCCTCTGTTTCCATCATGTTCAAGGCCCCTTGCCTCTACTTCCAGGTATTTTATAGCCCTGAACTCTCCATGGGGGGCACCTGCATTCTGCCATCCTGGCTTCCCTCTGACCTGTCAGGAGCACAAGCTTCTCCTGTTCTGCTACATGCATTGGTTTCCATAAACTCACTAGCAAAGCCTGCAAGGTCCTCTCCTTTCCCCAACCCTGTGTTTCTATTGCAGAGAGCCTTGCACCTACTCTGGTCTCCAGGAGGTGCCAGTTCATTAACATGCCAGGTCTGATTCAGTTTACATTTATAAATAGCTTAGATGAATATGTACTTTCACTGAGGTAAATTGGCATTGCAGACACGACCTGTGGGTCTCACTCCAATGGGGCTTTTACAACAGATGTTTTCATTGATGCTTTGAAAAGTAAAAGAAGCCCTAAACTCAGATGCTCAAAATAAATAATCTTTTCTTATCAAAGTAGTTGTATAAACCAAGAAGACTTCTCTCCTGTTGAAACTCCTTTTTCTAAACCAGACCAGCCTGATGTTCAAGAAGGACCTGTAACGACGATTTTGGTTGTCAGTCTTCTTTGGCAAGGAAGCTGTTTTTCTCTTCAGTTAATGATGCTCTGGAAACAAGGTTGCACAATTTATAACCTTACAAAGTGACAGATTGGTCAGTTCAGCTGACACAGCTTTACAAGATGCTCTTCTGCTGCCTCTCAGCACTAACTGATACTTTTATAGTTTCCTTTGAAGGCTCAAATGCTTCTTGTCTATCTAAGAAGTGGAGTTGCCTTAGGGTAACCAAGCTGGAAAACACATGGTTTGCTGACCAGGCCATTCTGAGTAATATTGAGTGCACTGCTTCTTTTCTTCAAGGAATGCTGTTTCCAGTAATACCTTCACATGATGTTTTTCCTGCTCAAAAACTTTAGAAAAACAAACCCAAGAACGATTCTTTAAACTAATCAAAGAGTAAAGCCTGCATGTGACTTTTTGGGAGAAAAAAATAAAGCAAAATGGAACAAAATATGAAAAGGAACCTTTTTGGTTCACTGTGGGTTAATTAAATACCAACATACCTTGTCAGAAGACATTGCTAAATTTTCTTTACCAAAAAAGAATACTCCAACTACCTGACACAAACTTATTAGAGTAAAGAGAGTCTTTCAAGAGATTTTTGGTGTCTTTTAATCTGAACTTTAAAGAACATGATGGAACGCTCATTATGGTAACAGAGGCATTTTTTACCCAGGGAAGTTTACACAAGCCACAGCTCCAGTTACAGTAACCCTATCTCAGATCCCAGTTTAGAAGTCCCCTAGTCCTCACCAACGGAGAGAAATACCAGATCGGAACAGCACACTTAAGATGTTCTTTGAAATAAAGGACAAACATATGTACATGCCCTGACCCGAGGAGGCTTTTTACCAGTTCCACTAATCTCTAGACCCTGGTGCTCATAACACAACTGCTGCAACTTGATTCCCCCAGGTAATTATAAATCCAGAAAGGATCACTGTAAAATTCATGGCCAGGACCCACAACTACTGAAGTCTGTCAATCTTTTTTATGTTCTTCGTTGTTATGTTTTACAGCTGCAAAGGAATAATTAGAAAAAAAATGAAGGTCTGTATAACAAGTAGATTTTTCTATATTTTTTCCACTGAAACTTGCTCAGCTTGTTCTTATACTTTTCACTTTTGGAGCACATTTGTTTTTCTTTCTTAAATGTCAACAAAAACACAAAAGCTGAGCATGTAGCAGAACATATCCATAGCTTGCAATGATTCCTGCCAAGATGAAACACAAACCTGGGCTCACCTTTTCATTTTTCTTCTTGAGCAGATCACCAGCTGTTGTCTCCGAGAAAACATGCATCCTAAAGGGATGTCCAGCTCCTGCCTTGCAAACTTTACGTTTTTTAACATGATGTTTTACACTTGAATTATGAATTATTAATGTTTTCACCTTCTCTACCAGAGGTCCTACAAGTTTCTGTAGTCCAGAAACACTATGTTCAAGTCCATCTAGCCTTTTAACCTGCTGCTCAGCTTTCCTGTTTATATCAGAAAGAGATTTTTTCATTTTAAGGCAAAGTCTCTTCATTTCATTATTTCTTATTTTTTTGTTTCTTTCCATCCTTGATCCAGGTTCAGATGTTTCCGCCTTTACCATCTCCATGTCTTTTTCAATGCAACAGATTTCATGGGAAACACTGTTAAGCTTCTTAAGGACATTGTCTTGCAGAGTCAACAGTTTATCAATTTTCTCTTCAAGGGAGGCAAACTTCACATCCATTATGTTGAAACTTTCAGATGTGCTGACATCACTTCTCTCGGCCTGAAGAATTTGAGGAGGTTCCATTCCATTACCTGGCCCTTGGTTTTGCAAAGTGTTTGGATCAAATATTTTGGCCAAGTTGTTGACCATAGATGTAGACGAGCTCTGCCTGCTGGATGTGGTCATTTTGCTGGTTTGGGTATGGGAAGGAAAGGCTCTGATGATCAGCTTCTTGAGGACAATATCAGTTGCAAAGGCTTTCCATCCAGGCTGCTCAGATATACAACCAAGTTTGGCAACTCCAGCCCAACTAATTTATAAACTACTCTCATGTATTTGACTAAAACAGAGAAAAGAGACACCCAAATTATTTAGCAGAAAAATGCCTTTCATCCATTCTTTTCTTTACATATATATATATCTATCTATTCCCAAATGAAGTGAATGAAGTTGCATATCCTAAATGCACTCGCTTCAGTGACATCAGCCCTAGCAAGGACCAAACAATTTGCACTCCAATGGCATTTGACAGCAAAAAGGCTACGCGACACATGAGAAGTCATTAAGCGTAGAGAGACTTTGGCAGTGGTGTTGCTGCTTTTCACAAGCCTAGTGTGTAATGTGATCCCTGCTCTGAAGAGAATAAGGGTCCTTACAGGGAACTTAAATGTGGCTGCTTGAAATTGCTATGTTTTAAGGTAAACTTTTAAGATGAAAACTCCTATTCCTTGAAAAACCTGTTATGCCAGGCAGGAAGTCAATAGAACGGTTTAAAAAAATACATTAAAGAAAATAAAACAAGAAGGAGATGCTGGAATGTGCAAATTTAAGAAAAAAAAATCAGAGCCTTTTTATCTATCCTATGTCTCAGCTACCACATAGCCAGCTCTATATGCACAAGTAATTAGCTCCATAGCTAATGTCTTAATTTAGTTCTGTATTTATAAAAGCTGGTTTTGCCTTAATTTGCCACAAATTAAGAGGCTTACGTTTTACTATGATCTGGTCATCCAAATACCAAAATAGAACTAGATGGAGATTTCATCCTTTTCTTTGTTTGCCTGACAGTAAATGTCTCATGATCGTTGATTAATATTCCTAACTCATACAGTATATTTAAGTTTTGCTTTTGCAAAAGACCTTTGTTTCTTTCAGAAAGACAACACTGGACAAAAAAGAAATTTCATTACTAGGAATAGGTTTTCTCTAAGAGTAGTTCTGAATTCTTGAACACCTTTCATGTTGGTTAGAAAAATAAAAACAGAATTTAAAAGAAAGAATAAAACCACAATTTCTCATCTCAAGTCAGATATACTCCAAAGGCACAAGAAGTAAATCAATATGGGTCAGCTTGATGGAGACAGGCTGCCTCTGAAACACAAAGAAACAGCTATGGCACAGATTGGCCACACATAGGTCAGTCTGCACTGTTGCCACATCTTTTATAGAAATAAACACATAAAGTTGGCCAGCTGGTTGAAAAACAGCCAGACTGTTGCTCTGCTCAAAGGATCAAGGGCTCCTTTTGTGATCACTGTGAACTATTTCTTTTGCCAACCTCAGTTTCTCCTTCCTTTAAGCAGGGATCATGAGGGGTAATTAGGTAAGGGACACAGTGAGTTCTGAATACCTAACACACTAAACAGTCTTTCAAAATTGCATGATCTTCTCTTCAGTTTTAGGTGCCAAATATGTCTTTTAGAGACAATCACAGCTGAAGTTTCCACAAGCTTCCAAAGGCATTCTCCCACAATCGTTTGTGACTCAACATGTAGTCAGTGTTGATAAGGACAAGCTAATTCAGGAGCTCGTTCTCCGGTTACTGCAGGCTCATACGTACATTTGTCACCTTCTGGGATCAGCATGTTACTGCAAGTGAAAGTAAACTGTGTTCATGTATGACCCCAAAATATGTATTGAAATCTCTTCTTTAAATAACAGACATTACCAAGAAGTGGCCATCATGTGTTACTGCGCACAGCATATTCACTGAGAAGGTTGAGTATTTTTAAAACAGGAAACAGGATTAAAAAAAAAAAAAGTTTAAAGATCTCTATTTCATGAAGAGAACAATACACAGGACAGCAGTTAAAAAAAGAGGAAGTAATAACAAAGCAAATAACATCACATCTTTTCCAGCAAAGTAGTTTTGTTTGAAGCCTTTTTTCTTATTCTTTTCACCTCTGCTAGAGACCTGAACTAAACTCTCCTGACAGTTTCATATCTGCAGAAGCCCCTGCTGGACACAAAATTCCAGAAGAGGCATTTGCATGTCAGTTAACTGGCCAGGTTTGAAAAGCCATTTATCTTGGATGAAACATCCCTGCAGGAGTTCCCGGTGAGCATCCCCCTATCCCCTGCCCTCCCTGCATACACAAAAAAAAAAAAAAATAAAGGTTTATTAGACCTTGCCACCCATTCAGCTAGTACTCCTGGTCTGGAGAATTTCATAGGCAAAGGCTGTTAGGCACAAGGATCCTATTCAAAAGGAACACTTTGTTAAAGCAAGAAATTGTTAAAAGCAAAAAGGACATACAGATAGCAATGGTAAAATCATGTGTTATATTACTGTGCACAGCCACATATGTTAAACATTTAAATCTCCCTAACAGTTGCCCAGGGAAATACTATGTGAAATACCTCAAACCAGTACTATAAACGCTAATAAAATTTTTAAGCTCTGTGAGGTAAGATCCTATTATCAAGTATCATCTGTGAAGTCCTGCTGATTTAATAATTTACCATGACATACACTGAAAGGGTAGAAAGCAAACTATAAAAATGCTTCATTAAAAGCTCATCAGTATGTTAGCAGTTCTGTCTGAAGCTGAACTGGAAGAGAGAACTGCTGTGTAGGAGCTTGAAAATAGGAATAAATGAAAGAAAGCTAACATCATCTTGCTTTCTAGGCTCCGAAAGCTCTTGTCAGTAACTTCTTCACAGCTGGGAATTTGTGATCCCTGCCTCTTGGTCTGTAAACTGGAAATAACTTTACATATTCAGATGCTTTTCAGGAGTTCAGTGAGAATTAATTACTTAAGGGAAACTGTTCTGTAAAAAATAGTGTGATTTAAATTCCTTGAATATTTCCTTCTTACTACTGTGAATTATTACTGCTACATTATGAAATTCAATAATATTATATGTAAATAATTTGACCCATTTATAACAAACAAATAGCTGAATGCAGTTTTCTTACTAAGATAATCTATTAGCACCTGCACCTATCATTAATGCACAAAATAAGCCCATATAAGAGCATTCTTATTTTCATCTCACAAATATTAGTGATGACTGATCACTGGATTTGCACAACACCAAAGATGCTGAAAAGTCTGTTGGAAATCAAAGGCATGAGCTGCAGGAATGGTTACTTTTCATGAACTGAAAACAAAGAAACACAACTGATGGAAATAAATTAGAAAGAAAGCAATTCCACTAGTTTTAAAGATGACATGATTCCCATGTTCCCAATATTGCATAATACTACAATTATTCAGAATATTAACACTAGGCTGCTGTACCATGGCAGTGACAATGTCAGCTCAAAGGCTGACATTGAACCCTGGGAATTTTTGCACAGAGGTGCAACAAACACCTGCTAATCAACTGAGAAAATATATGGTACTTGCTAATCTGCCATGCAGCTTAATTTCTTCTATACAATTGCAGCCCATTTGATGATTAATTCATTTGAGTGGCTTTTACATAAAAGAAAATTAACCTGTAGTTGTCTTTTACTACAAGGTAAGTTGCAAAAGGCCTTAAAGCAGCATATACAATTTTCCAAGTGTCATGGCACGGAAAATTTGGAAGAAACAGCTATGAAGTACCATGGATACATTGCTCCTACTGTGATTTTCACATTTTTAATAAGTCTGCAGACATGATACAGTGAGCCTGTAAGAGATGCCATAAAACTCTGGACCTTTTATATAGACATAGTTAAAAGGGCTATGGGTGAAGATTGGACAGACTGGAGAAGTAAATTTTTCCTTCTGATTTCTCCCTTGAACTCAAATTTCAGCCAGTGTTATTTTCTCTGCACACACAAATATGGAAAGCTGGCTAGCATTAGGAAATTATCCCAACATATCTATTTGCTCCCTAACTCTAGGGAGCTGTCTGCTTCTGAGCAGTGATCCTCCAGTTCAGAGATGCTCAGACCAAGCTTTTAGCACATTCTGCCCCAAAGCCTGTAAAAGGCAGAAGAATCTCAGTTCCACAGTGTTTGGATCTCAGTCTCATAGGCATTAGAGAAAACAAAAATTGAAAAAAATCATAGCCCAAAACATCCATACAGTTTCTAATCAGTAAAAATATGTAAAAATGTGTAATATTTGTGGGTCTTTTAATTTCACATGACAACCTATCAGTCCAAAGAAAGTCTGCTTTTTGCTTTAAAAAGTTGTTCACTAAGTTTTCATCAATTCTTGGTCCTCTGATCATACAGCTGAGCTGTTAACTACCCTGGATTACCTTATGTTCTACTGGACCCATGTTACCAGGAGTTACCCTCTCTCTCAGTGCTTTTTTAGACTGTCTTCTCAATTTAGTTCAATTCAGTTCTTCATTTTTTCTAACAATTACAGGTCCAGACAGTGCACCTCATAAATTTATGTCCACTGGCATCAAACATTATAAACAAGAACACAAGTGGAAATGCTTTACTTGTAGATTCTTCTTCCAACTTTTTCAGGCTGTAAGCCATGCCTCAGGATATGCCATATTTTGTGGAAGACTGCTATGACTGAACTTTATCTGGAGAACATTGTACACATTCATCAATCTTGAGTTGTTCTAAACAAGGTTTCTCCAAAACTCCCATGTCCAGTTTATATTTTACTGCAATGGAAGATTTGGGTGTTTTTTCCTCAGAAATAACATGGAGCCACCTGCCATGCATGAGTTTGCAGCACGTGTGTGATGCACACTCCACGTCCCAGTCATTCCTCACTCATGTTCCCCTGACATTTCTGTACCTGTGTCCTGGATAGGATTGGGTTTACAGAGGGAACATACTAAAGGCAGTGGGCTGCAGATATGTGAACAATTAGCTCTGACTTATTCTCTGAATTTTCCAAAAATACTATCTAAATTTCCCTTGGTGCAATTGAAGCTAATTTCCTCCTGTGCCATCCATGGATGACTAGAATTATCTGTTCTCTCCTCTTTTGAAAATACTTCTAATGTATTTGAAGTTTATTATTGCACCCCCCTCTCAGTGTTCTCTCAAATAGTTACATTGCACACAGAAACATATTACCATTTCTTAGAAGTAACCAGTACTGAAAAAAACGGGGGGGATTTTTCTTGAGTATTTTTCTGGAGAAGTTGCCCTCCTAGATGAAAAGAAATCGAAGATATTCTGTGTTTGTGGATTTTTAATAAATTCGTTTGTGAAAATGGTGCAAGGTAACATGTTATGCTGTATCTTCCATAAAACAATGTAAGATTTTGCTTTCCTTAGAATATATGAATCTTCTTTTCTATTAAAAAAAATTGCTTAAATCTTTAAAATAAAACCTCAGGACAGAGAAAAGAAAAACTTCATAAACATACAGCAGGATGCTTTCCAGGAGCCCACATAACAAAATTACTATCCATTGTTTTATATTTCAATGAGTTAAAATAAGACCTTTGTAAGATTATCTACAATTATTTTACTTTTCTGCTGACTTCTCAGTTATTTTTATTTTTTTAAATGTCTAGTTCATGCCTCATATATTCCTGCCCTACATATCTGGAACTTCCACATTCTTCTTCCTTCCTAAAAATTAATTATCTCCTGCCATCCTGACCACTGTTTTGTCTTCAGTATTTATCCTATGGTTGATCTGAACTGACTTAATGAAAACTCATTCACAAATTAAGAAAGGTCATGGAATATTTGTTACCCCACTTTTATGAAGTTCTAGTTCAAATAAGCTATTCCAACTATCTATCTTCTCCAAATTAAAAAAAAAAAAATACCAAACACAACCAACAAATCACTCCTCTTTCTGAAACTCTAATCTGGAGAAATGCAGATTTAGTCCTCACATTTTCCCCAGCAATGTGTGTTTTGTGGCTGGACTGGCTACAGCACATAGCAGAGAACTTCCAAAAATATCTTTTATATCTGAATCACCAATTGTATTTTAGAGATAAGTAATATCTTTGTGTCTTTCCCTATTTTGATGGTGGTCATAAACCATAGACATCGCAATCAAAAAAGTCTGTCTCCTTTAATCATTTGCAACTAAGGTGTTTTGAAGAAGACCCTTATATCATGCACAGAATATTTGTGTAGAACTCTCAGTAAGACCAATATCTCAATAAGTCTCAAAGAAAGAACAACTTAAGACTTTGGGGAATAGGAAAGCCACTATCCAAAGTACTCAAAGATTTCTATGTGCTAGTCACAAAGCTGAGAACGCCTGTACACAGAAATGCACGTGAGAGCTAAAGCACGTCTGCTCTTTCTCTAGTGCACAAAAACATCTCCCTGAGAAACTGCATAAGCTTACAGCTGCCCAGCTCTGAAACAGATTAGAAAGCAAACATGAAAGCTATGAACCAGATTCAGAAAGTCATGCTGTTTGCTGAAAGTTCACAGATGTCCCTGATGGTAGAACAGAAAAACCATTCTCTTCCCTCTTCCCCCATTCTTCCTACCCTTCCCAATCAAAAAAAATCCATTAAGACAGATGAGGAAATTTATCCAAAAAGATGTATTTCTACAATCAGCAGTGATGTTGGACACCTTCACTGTGGGGGCTGAAATAACTGCATGCCTAAAATTAAGTGGCGTACTGTATCATAAGTGATACACCTTTATGGCTCCTCTGGGGTCTGCCCAAAACACTTGTCTGCAGCTCTGCTTAGGGTCAGAAAAGGAAACAGCTTCATACAGTGCAGGAACCTACAGCAAGAAAATCTGGCACTGAACTTCATGAGGTAGGACTAGGGAATTTACTGCTCCACAGGGCTCTCTGCACACAACTACTCCACGACCTGTTAATTAATTATGAATTCTGACTTCCTTTACTGTAATGACTCTGGTAACTAAGTCCCCTGGAATATCCTAGGGATAAATGATCAGAGCAAGCCCCTGAAACAAACTACAGAGAGATCTGAACACAGTTCAGTGATCAATCTGCAGATGTCTGGTACTGGTCTTTCAGATATACTATCACCTTCAAATTTTGAGCCTCTCTGTAACCATTTACGTGACCACTTTTTGCAGAAAAATAAATGTTAATTGACCTGTATATCCTCCTGTAGAAAATCTCTTTGAAGATCAAAATGATAACAGAAGGCATTATCCATGTTCTGGGGGTGAAATCTTGTACTCTGGAATTCTGCAGATGTCCTTCACATGGAAAAGCATTTGCACAGGAAATGTAGTGTAATTGCAAGTTGCATGGTGCAGCATGCAACATTTATCCAGGTCAAGAACAACTAACTCATACACGGCATCCCGGTGTTAATGGGATTCTTTGGATGAATAAGGACTGCACAGCACATAAAAAAAAGCCACCAAAATCAGCATCTGTCTTCTTAACAGCCAAAGTTCAAAGCACTTCATCATCAAAGTGCACAGTGTTCTTTCACCAAGGATTGGTCTCCACTATCATCTTCTGCTGTCAAGATATCACATCATGAGTCTCGCCTTTGCTTAGCTGTCCCCAATTAACTACGCTAAAAACAAAACAAACCTCAAAACCCAGAGTTTCTTAAGGCTGAAAAATACTGTGTGATAAATTACCCATTAATAGCCTAAAACGCTATTTCCAGGAAGCCTGTTTAAAGGAAAATTCCTGACTTTCTGAGGCTAAAGCAGAGGTGTCATAACTCTGAAACAGAGCAATGAAAGAAGTACTGTCTCCAGGTGCAGCAGGAGCTATACCTCATTTCATCTGCTGGGTAGACTGGTTAAAATCTTTGGTTTCAATCCAAAACTTTCTGGCAGCTACCATCCTGTATTAAAATTTATAAACTACAAAAGGCCTTTTCTTACAAAAAATTAATTCAGAATGGATAGGCTGAAAAGACTTGAAAGGGACAGTCATCAGAAGTGGTTATATGGAAAATTGGATGTAAGTAACACCTTTTACTCCATCAGAACATACTAAAAATACAGTAAATGCAATTTCAGTGAGAAAGGGAAACTCTACTGATTAAAATATCTTTAAAAGAGCTGTGCAGAAGAGCCCCAGAGCTGCCTTTCCTGTTGGGAGGTAAAAGTTTTAAAAAGTATGTATTATCCTCTCCAGAAGAAACACATTGATAGCTCAGCTTTCTTCAAGCTGCAAAACTTACCTACTGTCCAGCACAAAATAGCAGAGCCCTGGTCAGAAACAGTGGACATCCTCTGTGGCGGCTGCCCACTCAACAGGCAGAGCAGACACAACACCCATGTGTGCCTCGTGCTGTCATTCTGTGATCAGCTGGCTTTACAAACCAACCCTTACAATGCAAAGGTAATTATCTTCTGATTCCCTCAGAGTTAACCCATATTCCCTGCTATAAGAACAATCCAAAAGATAACACCACCAGGCTAGTGAAGATCCCAGTGTGGCAAAGAGGGGAATGTAGTGTTCTTCTAATGAATGACTACTGCTTTGTTTTCGCTCGAGGTGGTTTGTTCTCTGCTGCCTTCTACTGTGAGACCAGCTACGGCAATGCAGAAGTGGAAAGGAAATTTTATGGATTTTTTTTGTTTGTTTCTTTAGAATAACAGTAAACACTACCCACAACTCCTATTAGCCCAATTCTGTATCATACACTTACTACACCAAAAAACAGGAATTCACTCATTCTGTAAGCAAGCCAGGGCACTGGTTATTTATCCAGGCAGACTCTGCTGAAGCAAACATTTTTTTTACCAGTATGACTGCAACCAGAGTTGGAATTAAACAGACTTCAACTAAGAAAATCAGCATAAAAATCTGAATGCAGAAAATGCCTTGGCTCATGTCTTGAAAGTCTAGCATCAGAAAAAGAGAAATAACTGCCACATTCATGTTAGGCATGGATGTCAGAATCCAGGACTGTGCAGAACAAAAAAGAAAAGGCACCATAAGATGCTAGAGTGGCAACCAGTGTTTTCAGGAAAGTGGCAGTTTGAGCTTTTTTTATCTGGAGGGTTGGCTAATTCTGGTGAATGTCAATATTTTAACAGATTGTAACCTGAGCCTAGCAAGTTTCCATAGCATTAAAGTAATGCTTTAGGGATGAAGAATTCAAAGGAAGGGTGTTACCTAAAATTTAACATCTGAGCTATACTAAAAGGCCCTAAAATCCAGGAAGGTAAGTATTCAAGTATTTCTCCCCCTTGATCTATCTGTTTTATACCAATACAAATTGCCCATTCAGCTCAATTTCACAACAGAATGAATGCACGTGAGGTAAACAAAGGTCACAGAAATCTTTTTCCTTGTCTTCCTGTCCTGCCCAGTGCACATGCTAATACCATTTTGCACAAGTGGATATTTTCAGCAACAGAAATGCCTTTTAGCTACATCTTCTTTTTTAGCTATTTTCACCCCTAAAGTGTTCCTTCCAAAATGAAACATGGCAAGTTCCCAGCCTTATAGCTGAACTTCGAAAGCCATCACAATCATCACCAATTTTTGTCTCCTTTAAACCCCACATACTTCAACTAAATGATCATTCCAGATGCCTGGCCACCTGGCTGCAAAGATTACCCACATCCAGTGCCCAACCAAAGACTTTCAGCAAATTAAGAACATCAAGAGCTGTTACAGAGACCCTGCGTGTCACTTCTTCAATTTTGCACTACTTGGTGAGTTCTAAAAGGTCCTCTGGTAGCTGGTAGGACACTGATATACAAAAGAAGCTGAGATTCACCAAGTAACTTCTATAATAAATCTTTTACATTTTAATTTGTCGGGTTTTGTTCAGCTTGAAAACTTACAAAGATGAACATCAGTCTTGGTCTTACTGTTGCAAGAAATTTCAAATTAAATTATTTCCAAGAAAAAAACAAAATTTAAAGGATGTTTTGTGCCTACTAAATATATTCTTATGACCATTTACACAAAATCTGGGGAGAGAATTCTTGCTGCCAAGTATTTGCCTTTGCTAACAGAGCAGGACTTTCCTGGCAGATGCAGGGAGTTTGAGCAGGATTTAACTTGCAGATGCTTCTTTTACCCTCAAGAACCCACAGTGGCCCTGGCAAATGCATCCCTGGACACTGACATCTTTTCTCCCCATGCTTTCACTTCTGTCTATAACACCCTTCAGGCATTCTAGAGAAAGTAAAGAACCTGTTTAAATGGAGCAGAGTGAATATCACAAGGAAGGATGCACTAAATTAGAAGAAACAAAAGTTCTGAAAACCAAGTTGTTGTAAACAGGCTTCTGTTTACCATCCAGGAAAGTCCCCAGAAAAGTAGTATGCATCCAAATGTTAAGACAGTCCATAAGAATTGGGGGAGAAACTCTGAGGCTTCATGTTTGCAATTTTTCAACTTCAAGTGATTTTCCTGGGAAGCAGTGTTCCTTAAGGCAGGCCAGAAATAAAATAACAGCTGTGTCATTCAGGAAAGAAAAGCTAAGGTTTTATTTCATGGTAATGCTGCAGGAAAACTGCTTTCAAAGGTCAGTTTGGGCATCTGATGAGCACAATGACCCAAAGCACACAGAGTTGGATCACAGTGCTGACAACTGAAACAGTATTTCCCCACCTTAATGCACAGGTTAAGTAAAACCATGCAAGATTTAAAGTGCTTGGCCTTTGGGCCAACTAGCTAAGCAAAAACAGGGCTTCCTTTGGCCAGCTGTAACTTTTCCCAGACAGAAGTTTCTTTTCACTGAAATTTTATCAATATGTAACACTGGATATGTCTGCAGTTTGAGTCAACAATGAAGTACACCAGTGTCACAAAAGTTGGCTAATTAAACAGAGGATTGTATTACTCACTCATTAATATTCCTGAATATTAATGCATTTCAGCCTGTAAATACTGAGGAAATATTGTTTTTTTTCTTTTTAGGAAAAAGTAATTTATTAGTTCTATGCTGCCTGCTGAGAAGCCTCACCTTCCTACCAATGATACCAATGTATCACTTCCATGCTTGCAGTCCTACCTCTTGTATCCCTGATTTCATGAAATTCATTAGAGTCCTTGTTTTTTAGTCCTCCTTTTTTCTTCCAGAAAGTCTGATGCAGTCTTTCATTAGACTTTAAAGAACTCAGTAGTCAGGATTATTAAACTGGAGTCCAAAATGAAAGCCTTGCATTAACAGAATGGCTTAAGTTAGATGACGAGTGCTGAAGGCCAGATATTTCCTCTCAGTGAGTACAGAAGAACCAAACCAATGAACTGAGTCTGTCTACTGAAGCTCAGCAGCTGTACCACTTCTTTGCCAAAATGCACACATTGTGCTTTCCTGTTGTCACCTGCTCCAAATTAAAACTCTGTTACAGTACACACCTGCAGGCCACCAAAGTGGAGGCTTTAAGCCTTTGCTTGTTCCTTGCTGTGGGATTCAGCATTTGTTTTATGAGGATGATTTTAAGCTACAGACACCAGGACTGAAGTATGAACCATTTAGGAGGGCCCATCCACACAGGTGGCCAGAACAGGTGCAAGGTAACCTCTGCTGACAGTAGTCATGTTCCAGTGTTTCACCATCTGATGTGATGATGCACTAGGTGCATCCAGAAGCATTTCTGACTGCTTTTTGAAAAACCTTTGGGGAGAAGCTGTGCCTGCTGTTCATACTTACTTGTATGAACTTCTGAACTCTAAAGCCTTCTGGAGAGTTCAGGTGAAAACACCTGTGGTATTGTGTGACAGGAGTGGGAACCCTTCAGAAGCTAAAGAAAAGAGCATTCTGAACAATTCATGCAGAACAACAGCCATGTGCACTGGTAAACAGGCCTAACTTCTTAGTGAAGCAGATGGTCAGAGCAGGGCTCTCCTAGAAATTTGTCCAGCTAAAAGAAAGACAGGTGAGGAGTAGGTGCCCTTGCTTTTCCCCACTTGCTCCATGTAGTTGGCCCAATCACTATCTGGATTTCTTACCCTATCTGAGAACAGAAAAGGGGGTGATGACGTTTAGACAGCACGGTTTTCTTGCACCTGTAACTTTCCCACTTCTGCATGAGAGAGGCTATAGGCTCTCTAAATTTGAATGGTTAAAATGCAAAGAAACAGCAACCAGAATAGTTAGGGCCCTTGCTGCATTGCAATTGGCCACAGTGAACATCCTATGTCATGTAGGAGTCTAATATTTGATAAACCTCACAAGCAGGAAACTCTGATTTGAAAATATCGCAGGAGAAAGAAATATTATACCTATGCAATATAAGAAAACAAACATTTCTTAGGAGTTAGACCTTTTGCACTTACTGAAGTGTTTTCAGGGTAAATTGTTATGTATTTTTTGTATTGAAAAAAGGAAACATAACATTGATTAGAATAAGTTTGTTGTATTTATGTTAATGAAAGATCAGATCTGGATTCCTGAGTGTCTAGTGACTGCTTCTGGGACAGGGAAACATGAGAAGAGCAGTCATGTTATGAAACAAACTCTCCTCTTACCTCAAAGTCACTTTCCTCTCTTCCCCTGACCTATCCTCATCTGTCCCCTGCTGCTATTTACAGAACTCCATTAATGTTACACACTCTAATTTGATCACAAGTTTTTGGGTTCCATACAGAAACCCCCTGGCCAGTTTCCATGGCCTCTACACCATGGAAGGGCAGACTGAAAGATAAAAATGGTCCCTTCTCATTTCATGCAACTGATGAAAGCCTACGTTATAAGTCTTTTTACCTTTTAAACTCTGTAATGTTTTTGGGATCACAGATACAAGTAGCATCCTCTTTCTCTCTCCTATTTGAAGGGAAAGCAGAGATAGAAAAAGCCCTACTGATACCCCTGTCTGGCTTTCCTCTTCTCCTCAGCAGGATAGCCAGCTATCACACTGGCTAAAGATGAGTATAAACACAAGGAAAATGAAGTTACAGAACATCTAGACCCCATAATATAACTGTAGTCATCTAAAAGATGTTTACCCTAAGGCTGGAATTCTGTATAGTCAAGGGAGGCAAAAAAGTGAGCAATGTCTACAGGACAGTTCAACCACAGATTATGATAGAGAATAAATGGAAAGGAGTTACCTAGGTGGTATTGCTCTCCTTCCTGACTTAAGGAGGAGACCTGCTACACTTTCAAGGAGTAGGGGCAGAGAAGACTAATCTCACCTTTTTGCCCTCACTACAACAAAGCTTATAAAAAAGTCTGTCATCACAGAAACTTGACTCATGGCTTTCAGCATTGTTTAATTTATGTCTGTCCCTATCCTGGGTAGAGCCAGCCTTGTAACCTTCCTTCTACTGCACTGTTGTGCTAGGCCTTAATGAGAGAGCACAAAGAAACGGAGCAGTTTCATTTCATTCTGAGTTCTCATATCAGAACATCAAATAGTGGGGGTTTAACTTTGTGAGAAGATGTGACAGATGGTATTTTCATCATGACTTCTATCATGAAACTCATGAATGTTGTTTGGAAAGATGGCATCAGCAGGAATCATAGATTAAATCTTGTCCTAAGAGTAGGAAATATATGAGAACTGATCAGAACCGAAAAAATTATTTCAACACTCTGCCTATACAGCACAGATGAGCACTACAAAAGGGATTGTTCTTCTCAAAATATCTAATTTTCACTCTTTGGAAAGGCAATTTTCACAAGCTGGAAAAAATCCACAGTCTTTGGAAAGGTGGGGCAATTTCACAGAGCAATCTCACTTCGCAATTAGGCTATGTTGTTCAGTTTTTTATTAGTCTGCTTAGCTAGTTTCACAAAATAGTTCATTCCTCTCTCAGTTACCCTTCCTTCCGCCCCCTTTTTTTTAAAGAAATACATGGTTACTAACTAATCCTTATGCCTTAATCTCAGTGCTCACTGAAGAGTCATACATACACCTGTAAGAAGTGCCATAGCTCTAGAAAACCATGATTGTTGTGAAAAGATGAATTGGGAATGACTCTATTTCCCCATTATTCCCAATGCAAGAGGATACAGACAAAGTACTGCACATCAGTTTCAAATCAGAAACAACAGATTCTCACACTAATTACTCATGGAGGAGCTTACTGACATGGGATATTGATGGAGTGGTGGAATAAGGGCAGATAAAAAGGCATCAGACAAAATTATGAAGGACAGTTGCATTAGAGGCAATAGCAAAGATTAACTTCTGGACATGGTCTGATGTCTGACTTAAGCTCAGAAGGTCTCCCTGGGTAAGAATCTCATCTTATGTTCCCCATTTTTAGATACTGCTACTAGTCACCTGCATGTGGGATGCTAGGCAACCTCTAAATCAAAAATACTCACAAGAAACCCCGTTTTGTTGCTTGTAAACCTTTCTCTCTGTCACTAGAACATAGTGCTTGCATCTGGAAACATTTGGAAACCTTGCCATGACCTCACTCACCTTTCTGCCTCTGAGATTCAATTTCATGACTGCTGTTTTTTTTTTTTCCTAAATTTTTCATCTGACACTCCGGAAAATGAACTGTGATTACCCAGAGCTCAAGCCTCTATTCCCTGACCAATTCATATGATCCAACATGAGAATTAAAAATAGTTGTCACTGGAGCTAACCAAAGAGTTTTGAAACAAAACACTGGAATGTGTTGGAAAATGATGGCTCATGAAAACAGAAGACTGACCAACACATGATGTGCTCTTCCAAGTAAAATTAACTGGGGAGGAGGGCAGAGCAATACTTGCAACCCTACTGGAAGGAAGCATGCCTATTTTTCATTTCAGTGCAGTTTTTCTTTCACAGCCCTCTCTTCAAGGGCGTGAAATTATTACAATGAAATTCAAAACCTTATGAAATGAGCCAGATTATAAATTTCTTTGCAGACCAATTTCAGCCAGCTTGCTTAGTGAAAGGCCTTTTTTATCTTCTGGAAACCCACTGAGTGAACTGAAATGTACTTACTGTGAAATAGAATCAACTAAACTTGACATAAAAAGGTAATTTTACATGAAGCTGAAGGAAGCTAATTTTGGTTTTAGATGCTAGTCTGTGTTGAGCACAGCATACAGAGTTAAGGCACAGTATGAAGCTCTGACAACAGATAGAAGTGCTGGGATCAGCACTGATTTTTTTAATAGTTCTCCTTGATTTTCTCCTTTTAACCCTGCATCACTAATTCCTGCTATTTTCCTTAAAAGATGGCATTTTTTAACATCAAGTTTCATCCACAGTTTCTGCAGACCACAGCGAAATTCTCCAAATCTTTGGTTCTGCTGTACTGGCTGTTTCGGGTTTACTTTCAGTGGTAAACATGCCACAATGGGGAATATCACCATATATCAAGTAGCTGTAATCAGGCAGATCAGGTACCAGTAATTTTCCTAATAGAGACCCAATGTCAGAGATCAAGCACGAAGGCTCAGATGTCTGCACTGCCACCATCCAGAATCAAGTGTCAGGGATCAGGACTATAACCGCCAGGAATAAAGAGTCATGTGTGGCAGAGCAAGGAGCAGACCCCACCCCAGACCTCAGTGGGGAGGCTGTGTCTCCAGAGCTTCACCACTGGGAGTCCAGGACTAATGTAGCAAAGGCAAAGGAGATTAAATGTTTGTCCTCCTAGGGGAACCCAGTGCTTCTTTGCTAAACATTAATTTGTTCATGCAGGTATGTCTCTGGGAAGGCAGCACCTGCAGTTCTGTGTGTGCAGTTAATCTTTTCAGACACTGCTAGTCATGCCTTTGGCTTGCTACTCAATATATAAATACTTGTATCTTTTCTTAAGGAATGTAGTGACAGGGGAACATCCCAAACTAGCACAGCAGTGCTCCTGATGGGAGCACAGCTTCTTGAAAAGGTCCAATTTCAATCTCAAGGACCTGTCAATGCCCTCTACCCCTCTTGAACATATTATCAGTATGCCCGGTGCTATAAGACTCAGCCAAAATTGTAGCAGAACATGAAGTAAAAAAGAAAAATAGAAAAAAAAAACAAACTAGGATTTTTGTAATATTAAAAAAAAAATATTTCCTCTCATTTGTATCTTGTTTCAGGTTCAGATTTTTGAGATCAAGGGAAAATAACAGGGAACTAAAGTCAGTCAGTACTTACTTGCTGTGCATCACCTTAAGAAAGCTGTGTAACACCTTTCTGACTCAGTTTCTCCTTTTTTCAAACAGGGATAATAACACAGAAATATCATTCAGAGTATTCATAACATGTTGAGAGGTTTGATATTGGAAGGAAGCATCTGGCCGTGAAAATGCACAGACTGTTACTCTGAAAGCTCTCCACAGGAGCAACTTTAACTGTCATGGACACAATCAGAGCTGGAGTGGAGTGGATAAGCATCACACCAACAGAAAGAATCATTATGCCTCTTTTGAGTAATGATAGTTAAAGTAAGCAATCTCCTTTAACCTTTCCGCTTTCTGAAAAAGAGCCCGTATGATTGCCTACTGCTGCGGACACAAAGCCATGAGTAACAGACGAAGAGATGTGATTGTTTGAAATCTCAAGACATGATTCTTACTAGAATATCAAGGACCAGTCAGCCATCTGCACGTCTCAAACACATTGTCACTGTGTTCATGCTGCTGTTCAGAAGCATGTTGTGCAAATCTGTTCAATCTTGTAACCCGGCTCTTTGGACATGACGGAATACCCACTGGCAGCATGCTCCCTGCCTCTCACTAACTCCATGCACAGGAACACTTAGGCTCTCAAAGTGTGAAGAAACATTCAAAGAATCATTGACTTAATCCATGTGCCGTATGGATATATACTAAATATGTGAAGGTTAAGCAGGGAGATCCTGGTAGGCTCTAAAGCCACACCATTTCAGTGCACAAACACACGTTCACCTGCTTGAACACACTAATCCAAATCAAGGAAAAATTTCACTGGGCAGGGGCACTGAGGGAGTATTACATGCAAGAAACAATTTACATGAACCTTGAATACTCTACTGTGAGGTACAATAACTTACATGTCCCCAACAGAGATTTAGAGGTGTGCTTTAATATGAATAAACAATGCAATTTGTTTCTTAGGGTTTCTTGACTCATTAGAAATTGCAGAGACAGAGCTAAACCTGATAGCAAATTAAAAGTTTCAGATGCTTCATTAGTTCTGCAGTCCCTCTCACAGCACTGTAAGTTAGTCTGCCTAAGTTCAGGACAGACTATTTGAGTACAGTTGTTTTAAAATTTAGTTTGTTTTTTTAAATACTTAACAAAAGAATCTGAAGCAACACCGTACAAAGAAGAAAGACAGGTAGAATGAAAAAAATTAAAAAAGAAACTGGTCTATTACCTCTTTCCTCTCTCTCAGCCTTGCCTCCCCAAACTAAGGGTAAATCCAATTGTCATTTGAAACATGAAACCCTGCAAATGCCTTTACACTGTAAAGAGCTTCAGTGGCTTGCATCTCAGCTTTCCTTCATCCAAGGTGGGATAGATACAAGTTTCTAAGGAAGGCATCAGAAATTCTGTTCATATCATTCACTCCTTATCTAGAAGCACAAATATTGTTTCTGCCATGCTTCATCTTGAACTGGGAAGTAATGTTGGTGCGTGCAAGCAGCTTTACCTTTTTTTCTTAAGCTAATACACAAAGCCACAGATCTGTAGATTTTAAGATAGGATGGGCTGTTTATAATTGTGTATTCCAATTAGTTTGCATTAGTTCCTAAAGATTATCTTATGATTTTCAAGAATCACTCAGAAAGCAATTCATTGTCAAGGTCCCTACCACTGCTGAACTAAAAAAGGAAACACCATTGTCCTCAGGAAGCACTTCTGGAAGGCACTGGCACAAGTAGGTTCATGGAGAATATCCAAAACTATGGTTTGAATCTATGACACACTTTCACAGCGCTTGGTATTAAGTCCTTGGCATATGAGCCATCTGTAAATCCCATCTATTATTAGCAGGGATAAAGAAATATGACTGGAGCCATTTAAGGAGCAGAAACAATTGGGGAGAGGTGGACTCGTTATAATCAACATTCATATCACTGCACACCACAATTAGAAAGTCTCATAAGCCCACAGGACTCATCATCATCTGCAGGTACTTCAGTTCCCAGTTAGCTTTGGTGTAAATGATTTATAAGCCAGAAGAGCAGAGCCTGCTACAGCCATTGCACCTCTTCATGTCATGTCATAGGTCTGAACCTTTGTCACTGCAACACCTGCTGTTCTGCTGACAACTACAGTCTTCTAACTTTTCAAGCTGCTCTGACACCATCAGCATCTCTTCAGCGGTCCCTGGTCTCTCAGAAAGGCATGAAACCTGATGTCTGTGTTCCACTGCCCAGAGATTACCAGTGAAACCTTACAGGGAGAGCAGCACATGCCCGCCACAGCTGAACCATCCACGGTTATGTCTATCACCAATTCTCCACCAAATCACCTCAGCTCCAACCTGAGCCTCGCTTTTTTGCTGGCCTGGACAATGAGATGAATGGACTATTTTTAAACAGTTTTACAGCTATGAGAAATATGCATTCAAATTCTAGGCATTTACAGGGCTCATGAGGAGCAGGCTACAGGGAGATTCCCAGGAAGCTAGGAAGCACCTTGCCAGCATGACACCCAATCTCCCTCCCTACAGGGTTTGAATATTACCATTTACAAGCATAGCTGCCCCCTTGCAGCCTAGAGTAAGGAGTGCAGAAATGTGGTCAACACATCCTTCTCTTTTCCAATGACACCAGGATCTTTCCCTGACCGTCATTGGGGCTGTGGCAAAGGTATGACAAACCTCTGTAAAGGAAATACAACAGCACCCAAGTGATTTGTTTGGGAAGGGTTTAGAGAATAGCCAGCTCAAGCACAGTTTGTAGTAGAATATTTTGTGCTTTATCTTTCAGTGAGTTGCTCTGCTGTGTTGTTTAATTGATCAATTTGTTTTCCAAATTATAGCCTATCCAGAGGAACACAAGGCACTCCAACGACCTCTCAAATACTATCTCAGAGGTCCAAAGAACATCCATGAGAATGGAAGATATGGAAGACTGTGCAAGTTCTGAAACCTGACTTTCATGCCTGTTTGGCTTTCATTCTGTTTATCTAGATATTCCCAGGAAAAGGCAACTCCCAGTATAAACATATTGTCAATTCAGAGTATGTCCACTCAAGTAATGCACATGTGGATTTACATTCTCAGCAGCTGTCTTAGGCCTGCTGATTTCTGATACCTTGCATGTCTAGCACAGAGCACATTTACTTGGTATATGAAGTCCAAAAGAATGGAAATCATCTGGGAAAGGTAAGTGATTCTTGTGTCATATTAACCCCCAAAAATTTCCTCCCCACCCCAGTAAAACCACAAACAACCTGACATCTAGACTGCTCTTTGTAGAATCCACCTCCATTTTCATTCCTGAAGATAGCTGTCTATTTTCTACAGGGAAAGGTCAGTAATGCTGAGAAGTGAAAGTTAAGAATGCAGGTTATTCTGTGCTGCCCATAGTACAGAATCCACTGTAGGCAAAGACATATATTTCTCTATTAAAATTGCTATGAGGGACTCTAAAGCAAAAAGGTATATTCTGCCTTGAAGAATATGGGAGTATTTTCCCTTCACTCTAAATGGCACATTTCAGCATTATCAATTCCAAAAATCTACTCTCTCATACTATTTGTGGGATCTAGGCTATCCAGATGGTCAAACCTTTGCAGAATCAACTCTCAGCACAGACCACTGAAGAAACCACCTTAAGTGAAATGGAAAAAGTCCTCAATGAACAACATATATAAATATATGGAAAAAAAAAACAAAAAACAAAAAACAAAAAACCAGAAAGAAAGATGTAGAAGAAGCTTTAAAGAAATTATGAGCATTGAGCAGACTATAAAAAAAAATTAAGACTTCTGAGGGAAAGAACAGAACTGATCTCATGCCATTATACCAGGAGACACCTAATCAAGCAAAGCTTCATAGTTCATATGCAATATGGCTCCAGTAGGACCATTGTCAACTATTGCCAACCCAAAAAGTAAAAAGATTCTGAAAAAAGAAAGAGCAGAAGAAAGAAAAGTTTCTTCTTTTATTTTTTAAAAAGCAACAACAGAAATACAGCACAAAACATGATAAATTGGAATGTATTATGCTGTATAGAAGTGAAGCTGCATCTCCTAAACCCTCTGAAGAATGACTTTCAGACAAAATTGGGTATTAGCTCTGTTCTTCTTCCAGGAGAGGGTTTTCACCACTGGAGGTCACTGTGAACTGTAATTGCTCTTTATCAGCCTCTCAAAAGAAAAGGAAAAAAAAAAATACTGCAGACAAGTTACCTAGGATGTAGGACCTGAGGTGAGACAGAAATGAAATATCACTTGCAGAGTATTTGGAAAACCCACACAGCTAATTGGTGAGGACTTGTCTTCGCTGGAGACAAACTTTGTCTTGTTTCAACTCATTCCAAGCAGAGCAACTGGCAGACTGCTGAGAGGTTAGACATGTGCCTGCCTATACACAAGGGCCTCATTTTGCATGTCAGCTTGCCTCTCTTACTGGTCTTGCAGACACTCTCCCTGAACACTGGTAAGCTGTGGTGATGGGGACACGGTGGGACATGTATTACTGCAACTCATGAATATCCCAGATTTTTTTTAGAAAACAAGGATAGGAATACCTGAATTAGGATTGGGATCTGTTAAAAAAAAGACAAAGTTTTGGCAACAGTTCCTAATAAAAAAAAGCCTCTAGGTTTGAAGGCTTACATCCTATGTAGTCCATAAATCACAGCTCATCTGAATGTAATTTTCTTCTCTCTTTACATTGCATTCAGAGAACCATTACTGGCAACAATCTTTCAAACATTTTCTAGCCCACCACATTCAATCAGATAGCAGTGCATACATGCTGTATTCATTGCTGATTTAAAACTAATGCTCAGACAGTGGAGGGATGTTTGTTTGAGTTCCTGTCTCCCATACTGTAGGAGTCCTGATATGAATATCAAAAGGAACAGCCAATGCTCACAAAACAGAGGTGGTGGGCCACTTACAGGGAAAATAAGTATGAAAGCACTGGAAAAGAATAAAGATAAATGAGCTCAGCTAATTCCCAATGTCTTAAAAAAAAAATTACCAGCTTCATAAACCAAAGAATTTACATTTCAAGTACACATCTGAAACTCCCCTTGTCCACAATTCTGACAATGAATCAGTGACAGCTGGGCAAGTTTTAGATAAAACACACCATTTTATACACTGAAGTTATGCTCTTTGGTATGGGAGGAGAATCATCCCACTGCAGGTTTCTGTATTTTCTGGTCAGTGAAATAGAGCAGACCAATTCTTGGCTGGTGTCAACCAGAATAACACCAAAGGAGTTTGGCCTTGTTTGACTCAAATTGAGAAATTCTGTAAAAAACAAGTAATATAAGTCTCTGAAAAATTGAAAATAAATTGAAAAAGGACCAGCTTTTCTTCACTCCTCTGATTTATATTTTATTTTCTCTTTATTCTTATGCACTTTAATCTATTTCAAGGAATCAGCAACTGAAGGATTATCATACAATCCATGGTACAGCAAAATCCTAACAAAGACCAAACCCTGCAGAATGAAGACTGAAAAAAATGCTCTAATGTGATTAAAGCATCACCCTTGTCAAGCATAGGCTAGATAGAAAAACAAGTTCACTGAACAATAATGTTACTGCTTTTTTGTGTCATTCTCCTTTCATTTACCTTTACACATAGAATATGAGCTCCTTGAAAATGCAACTTTCCACTGGATGTATGCTCAGACAACCTTAATGTAAATGAATACATGATGCCCAGCAACCCTGATTTAACAAAGCATTTCAGCACGTGCTTAACTTCAAATCTGTGAAGAGACTCAGGGTAAATAAAGTGTAATCTGAGACCACCCACTTGGTGAAGCATCTCTGACCATATCCTTTAGCATGTCATTTTGGCTTACTGGAAGGTAGGAAATCCCATCTTTCCACTGGAACAAACAGTACTTGCTTACTTGCAATTGTAATTGACAAATAGAGAGCAGGACATTAAATGTCTTCATTTCAGATAGTTCTTTCTAATACTGAAGGAATCTTTTGAGCTACATGGAGTACCACAAAGACCAAACAAAGCATGCTTTTAAAAGCTGAGGGAAAAAATAAACCAGAACAGATATTGAACAATGCATTGAACAAACAGATGCCCCAAAGCAATGATTTTTGTAGGTTTTTTTTTTTCAGAATACATTTGTTTGGCATAAACGTCAGTGTTTCCTTTGACAAATTAATTCTCATTCCAAATTCATTCTGATGAAAGTTGTTTGTAACGCTACAGAATTGCATTTCTCTTCTTCTTGACTTCCCTTGCATTGATAGGTCTTTATAATTATTATGATTTCCAAGGTAAAAGACAAAATGCAGTTTCTAAAGTCCAATGTTATTGTAAGATAATGCCGAGGGGAGGCTATTTTTAAGAGTCTAATTTTTTCTTTGGTGTCTGCTGAACATTTTGGAAAATTCATAACTCCAGACACTGCATACATTAAGAGTATGATTCCAGATGCAGGATGATCCTGGGAACTACAGAAGGATTGGCAGACATGGAAATAGAGTTTTAATCATTATTGCCAACCCATATTCCTTCAATTCTGCATTCCACTGGTTTTGGAACTCAGAGATAGCTAAGAAGCCAATATTCTCTACTGCAGGCACATGATGCTGAAACGGAGAAGACTGAAGAATCCCTGGGGGGAAAAAGTATCTCCCACATACTTGGCAAATGCTGGCTGATAACATGAAGGCTTTCATACAATGTGAAAACAGGTGTGATAACCAAGACATTTCTTTCATTGCAAGGGGGTCCCGCTGCAGTAGCAGCAGGACTCAGGCCCCAGTCTGGAAGTCAAAAAGTCTGACTTTCAGCTCTGCTTCTGTAACAGATCTGTTGGGTGACCTTGGATGCTTATTTCCATCCTTCTAAGCCCCTGCTTCTCCACTCAGTTTCATAACCGCCTGTCTACTTAGACTGTCGTGTCTCTGATGTGACAACTGTCACTCATAGGGTCCATAAATAATCTCTGATACATTTAAACTTTGTGTTGTCTGGCGATATAGGGAGCAAATTCTCATCCTGAGCTGGCTCCTGAAATATCTAGCCATCCATGAAATTACTGCTAACAAAGCAGGGGGACCTTGTGAAGCACAGTGTGAGCCAGGAACAGTGCATCACACAAGCTTTCTTTACAAGTCCCATGCTGGCCCTCAAACATTTTGCATCAATCTGTTGGCAATCAGTGGCAGCTAGAATTCCAAGTTAAAGATTTTCATGCCTATTCCCTGGAGTAGCTGCCTGATGAGAAAATTGTAGTGCAATTTTTGTGCAGCATTAAGCGCACAAGAGGTTCTCCTTAAGTAAGAAAAGTGGTGTAAATATTGTGTTTAACAAGCCCAATAATTGGCAATGACAGGAGAGGTAGTAGTTGCATGTGGAATCAGTAAAATTAAGAGAAAATGCTTTCAAAAACCTGCCCAATTTAAGTTTTTCGATAAATTCATGCCTTTCCATGTTTCTCTATTTTAACAGACAGTGAATTATTATATAACTAAAAATGAAGGGCACACACAAGGGAGATTAAAGATACAGATCTTGGATGTAATGCTGGAAAGATGTATTCTAGGGACTAGAACATTGTCTTGAAAAAAGGACAGCTTAATTGATTAGAAGCGACTAAAAGAGAAAAACAAATTAATCATTTTAGTCAATTTGTCCTATTCATTTGTCCCAATCTTCTGAATTTTGTTCATTCTTCCATTTTAGTAATGCAATATGAAGTTATGTTTAGACCCCCAAGCTCTTTTAAAGCTCTCACCATCAAGTTACATTTCCGTACTGTACATTTCTATTCTTATAGAATAGGCTTCTTACAAAACCATTATAAAACCCTGACAAGATTTGAGTTGGAAGAAATACATAGGGTAGGTATATATAGGAGAATATAGGATGCCTCTATCATGGTCTAAAACATGCAGGACCAAGAGGTTTTAGGCAACTGCTCCAGATCTAGAATTACCAAACATGGGTCTACTACGAGCTTCAGAAAGACAGCAGAACATGTTTGATTTGTTAAAGCAATAATTCCTTTAGTGAACATGTCCTTTAAAATGTAGTGATGATAATAAGAGCTATGGGAGCATCAAAGGTCAAGAGAAAATCACCCCACACCTTGTTGTCTGGCTGCAAAATAGTTATGTTTAAAGGCTGACATTTTCTCTATCATATTCAACTACAGTCACTATTTAAGATATGAGGTAAACTAGACAGAGTCATAACTAGGTAGAGTCATAGCTGAAATTAAACCTATCTGCTCACATATCTGGTCAATCACTGTTTAGTCCAGGCATGGTGTTAGGGAGATCTCGTGTACCAGTATGTCTGCTTAGCTAGCCTTGAAGACAGAGAACTATGGAAAAATCTATTTTTTTATTGTCAATAACAAATTAATTTACATGTATTATAACCACATCCCATGCATTTTCTTTAGCCTGAGGTTATATTATAAAGCCTCATTTTAATTTCTCTCAAGGATTTAATTTGTAAATGTCAAATAAGCATTTAAAAGTACCTGCCTACGTAGTACTTGAAAAAATCCTCCCTTACATACTGTATAATGCATGCTAACTTATATTTGCAATACAAGCAATTAAGCAATTTCTTTAACTCAGGAGAATTAAAAAAACATTTTCAGCAAACATAGAAAGACCAAACAGCAGGAATTACATCAGGTTGTCCATAATGAAAAAATGAAGATACTGAACCCCTTAAAATGTTCCTTATATGTGAGGTTTCTGCTCAAGGTAACAGAAATGTGACCTCTCCCATGCAAGGGCCCTTGTTTGGAATTCTCATGCCACACTCAGTGCTGGAAAGTCACTTTTACTGCACCGTGACTTTTACTACATGTGTCCACAAGACATTGCACAAGCATGCCAGCAGAGAAAGGTCACAGGGACAGTCTGAATGTCTCTCCCCGAACCTCCGTGTATATTACAAATTGGTTGGGTAGGTAATCTGTAACAAGACACCTCTGAATGATCGTGGCCAAAAGAATTCTTTGCTAAGCTGCGCACCCAGGGTAAAAAAGAAGTTTTTAAGGGGAGATAGACAAGAAGCAACATCTTTTACACAGAAAAATACATACGCCTTTGCTGTACTGAAACTGATCTGCTTTTCAGATGTTTTAACAGTCATATATTCCAAAGGTTACAATAAGCCTCTAACCATGGTATTCATAGGATATAAATAAAAACCAAGGAGATTAACAGGGTGAGGAAGAAGTGATTTGTATGTAAATAGACACCAGAAAAATAAAAAAAATATCTAGAAGATGCCACAGATTTTTGAAATTTTAGATCCTGGACCAAATGGTGTGCAGGAGCTCTGCAAAGTAATCAGCACCCATGAAATGGCTGGGATCCAGCAGGCTGAGGGTTCTGAGGCATGCCTCCCCTCAGATCTCAGCATATAGCCACATAAAGAGGACACTAGACAGAGTCAGCAATTTCATTTCGATACTGCAGATATCTTAGCACAGATGTCACTGACTGAGAGCATGACCTCAGCATAGTCTTCATCTATGTGTGTACCTGTTTCCCATTTCATTTCTCCCTTATCCAGCTGTTCAGACAATGAATTCTGTGGGGTGGATCCGACCTGTACTAAGCCTCACACAATCCCAGTTAGGGACTCTGCTTGCTCATAATAACACACGTAATTATTACCAAAGGCCCTCCACAACCTGCTGATCAAATACAGGCTCACCAACAGTCCAGTTACCTCCCACTGGCAGTAGCGTTCTGCTCTAGTATCACACACAGAAACAAAATGGATTTACTGTTAGTTACGCGTTATAACTCTAAACTTTCTTTCTCAATTAGCACTTTTTTGGGGAAGGAGCATCATGACCAAAGGGTAGCACTGTTCCTATATACTCTCTTAGGAAGCCAAACTCATGTTTTCACCAGAACCACAGAAAAATGAGCAACACCCACAAAGCTCTTTTGAACCAATGCCCATTTTTCCTCACTTTGGGAGTTCAAGGAAGAACCATTCTCAAAATATGAATGCTGGTGAAGATCACCAGCCTTTCTCATCACAGCAGTCCCAACCTTCACAGGTCTGAGAGCGACAGGACACATATCAGCATGCACAGGGACAAGGGAGCTCTAGGAACCGTTTTCTTGCAATTGACAGCAATGCTTCTCTAGAGAGGAAAAGGGAAGCGTAAGTCTGGAATGGACATGCCATGGAGTCCTGAGATGACACAACAATCTTGCTTTCAGGCAGCTGTTGGCTCATTTCCTCCCAAAGCTACGGATTCCAATTACCCAGGAGTCCCTGCATGACCACAGCCCTACTTCCAGTTCCTGGAAAGGACACTTGCCCTGCCCTTGGAAGACTTGTGAGTCCATGCCACCTTTCTGTGTACGAGGACTTAGGAGACAGCCTGGGAAACTTGCACTTCATGAAGGACTTTTTAACTCAAAAGAACAAATGTAACATGTGCAGAGCAATTAAAAAAAGGGGGGGGGGAAAGTCTGACAGATATTACTACTCTGAATTTCAAAAGTGGGTTCATGATGTGCAACAGAACTGGCAAAGAGCTCTGACTTGTGCCAAATTCAAGAAAAAATACTTTAGTGCTGATAAGGACTAAAAAGCAATGTCTGGTAGTCTTAATCCAGGGTATTTTAAAATCTGTTTTCTTCACAGTGCAATGGATACAATTCTCTTGCTACCAAATACCATGTATTATGCTGGCCTTAAGTCTTAAAAACTAGAAAATAAATTTTATTTATTAATTTATTCATATATTTAATATTATTTAATTATTTATTTATTTGACCGCAGCAAAACAGTAGAAGTGCAATACAAATGGAAGGAAATTAACAAAAAGGACACTGGAATGATATTAATTTCTTTTTTGTTTCAAATTACAATTCACTCAAGAGAAAATGCAAAATCTTAATGAGCTAGGCATAAAAAATAAAGAGTGAATCCTTTTAAAGCTCAGGTGCGAGTGCAGGAACACTTTCAGACAAAATGCAAACTACCAACAACAGATTTGATTTTTTTTTTTTTATTTGCCAGGTGATTTCTTTGTGAATCTTATTAATCTTGAGTACTGATCTGTGTGGAAATATTTCAATTATTCTCCTTATCACTATCCTGGGAGGTCCTTACACTATGTGTGAAAACTTCTGCTATAAATTCACACAATAGGTCATGACTTTTGGCTGATAGAAGATACTTGCAGATATTATTCTGGGTATAAGTAAGGTAGCAGACTTTCCAGACCTCAAACCTTTGTCATGAAAACACTTTTGCCATTTAGCAAGTGGTTTTCTTCAAAGAAAGAATGAAAAATGTCATTTGTAGCAAACTAATTAAAATCCTAAGCATTTTGGCAATCTACATCCTTGGAGATACTTTAGGAAAAAAGTGTCTTCCTTTTCTTGCCTTTCTAAACTCATGTATTTCTTTTGTTTAAGTTATGTTTCCTGTTAGGAATTTCCAAAACTCTCGAGCTACCACATGATGGGTCATCCCTGCATTACTTTCTTGGAAACCACAGCAAACATGCATGCTACCTTTGCAATGTGATGTAATAACAAGTGATGCTAATTCTTTGGGGAGATAACACTACATTCACTTGACAACAACAGGAAAATAAGGGGTTTACTGGGGATCTCTGAGTCCCACAGCAAGAAGGCCTGGCAACCTTGCTCCCACCATGGCCACGGACCGCAACCTTGAGGCACTCCCTTGTACTGCACCCAGTAGAGGTCACTAGAGGATGTTTTAATGGCAAGACAAAGCCTTCCGACTGCAAGGGAAGAGATACACCTTCCTGAAAGGTGCACATCATCTGCCTAGGATTTACTGCCGGGCAGACCTAGATACTGCCAGTATGAAAGAGAGAAATAAATGCTGCTCCAGGAAAAACAAATAGGTTTAACTGGCTATATCCAAACATAAGCAGCATTCATCCAGTTAAACAATACTGAGACTGAGCAGTGAAATGTATCTAATTTATTAAAAGCATATCTACTACCTGTGCATTTCCAGGTGCAGGGATCCCTTTCTTTCTTCCACAGCTTAACACCGTCCACAAGGTGTGCCAGAGATATGAAGCCAAAAGGCAGAAATTACCTACAATCCAGGCAGCATTTCTTTGCAGGATTAGATCCATCCCTTTAATTTTAATCATCTGATTAACTTGGTTCTCCTGCTCTAGCAGATGCAATTTGGCAGGCACCCTCAAAACCCTCCCCAGCTCTGTAAGTACCACCTAGCTAGACAAGGCTCGGACACGCCACAGGATCCCATCTCACACTTCAACGCATTCCCTGAACCTATAAGGAAAAGAAGTGATGGATCACTGACAAGCATGAAACAGGTGCAGGAATCTACACGGGATGTGTATTGCACGCACTAGAAGGCAATTACTCTGACATTCCAGAACTTGTCCAATGAAAGCAAACTGTTAGCACAATCCATTTGCAGTTAACATTTCAGGCAATTGATAATCTTTTTTTTTCCCCTTTTAATACGCAAGATATAGGGGGGAAAAATGCAAGGCAATAACCTAATGTGTCATGGTGCATGTGCATAGAAAGGTCAGTTTGAAATGCCACAGTTTTACTGTCTTCAGTCCCTTCTGTTCCTGTGCTTGCAGGGTATCTCCATCGCTCCCATATCCAAACCAGCACCATGCAGAAAGGGAGTCCTAGCTGTCTGCCCTCTCATATCCAGTGTCTGCTCACCTGCCAACCATCAATTCCTTGATCCAAAGGATGGAAGGTGCCCAATTATTTCAATTACATGGATGAGAAACATTCAATATTATCATAAAAGTATCTCCTTTCCCCCAAAATTCCCAGAAGCAGATAGACTGCTTTAGTTGAATTCTCCCAAGCAATTCAATGCAATGAAAATTCTGCATGGAAGATATTTGCTTAAGCAGAAAACACCTGGGAAATTTGTAAACAACTAAAAACAAGGTGTTAAAACTGGAAATGGTAAGTAATTTTAACAACAAAAAATACCAGCTCCATTGTAAGCCCAGGGAGATTTATTTCTAGAGATCAAAAAATAAATCTGAGGAACACAGCATGTTGTGGTTTATTGTCTAATAAATAAGGATATATGTAAGGATTGTGAAGAACCATTGCATAAGATCTCGGGTCTATATTTATGGAAGGAATCCTTATATAAAAGGATTATACATCTTCCATGCAACAGCTGCCCATAATTACAGTGCACTCAGAGTCATTCAAGATGTAAGAAGAAACAGTGTCATTTCTTCTCTGCTTGGGTATTTACCTGATCAGAGGTAAATAAGCAAAGAATATGAACAACAGAAATCTCAAGTGTTAAAAATTCACAAATCAATTTACAAATATCATTACATCATTTGGAAAAAAAAAAATCATGAGATTAAAAAATTTTAATGACTGTTGTCCTTTCCTTAGTCAGCTTGTGACTTCTGTAACTCCAGAGCTCTCTCAAGACACCTGTGAGTTTGTTATGTAGGTGTTATATTGGGAAAGGTCAGTGTAGTGATGGGGG
This sequence comes from Trochalopteron elliotii, assembly GCA_024734555.1. Taxonomy (NCBI): domain Eukaryota; kingdom Metazoa; phylum Chordata; class Aves; order Passeriformes; family Leiothrichidae; genus Trochalopteron; species Trochalopteron elliotii. The sequence continues at coordinate 1,246,287 of JANPWX010000639.1, forward strand.
TTTTTTCAGTCAGGAAACATTGTTATTCCCTTCCTTCTTTCTAAGAAAGACAGAAAAATATTCTCACAAGCGTGGGAGCCAGGAGCATTAGGTAGAATGAAGCTATCTGAAGTCACAGAATCACACATGCACGTTGCCACATGACAAGAGAGTGCCATGAACTTGGGACATGAAGAGGGCACCACAGAAAGGATTTTCTGCAAAGCTGCGCCAGGCTGAGGTTGGCAGCGCGGTATCCCATGACAGCATTCCAAGAAAGCTGAAAAGGTGCTTAGTAAAACAAAATGCACCCATGCTTGGCTGAAGTCCATTTCCAATTTCCTGACCATACCAAGGCAAGCTTTAGACATGGTGCTCAATTTCAAGGCTAAAGAAAGCCTTGAGGGTTTTGATCTCTTCTTCATTAGTTAAGAAGTTTTACTCCAAATGTATTGAGTCCCTTACAGGATTTTGTAAAAAGCCATTCTTGACTAAAACTCTAAAACCAGAAATAGGTTTCTGTCAAAATATATAGCACAATATCTTTGACAGTGTCAGGGACCAGAGGAGAGTTATTTGGACTTAATTGTGTGGCAGTGATCATTTTTTCTCTGTACAAAATATTGCCATGACTGTGGCCTCCCCTGGAAAAAGGAACTTGTAAAAGTATTGTTACCACCACAGTTATTTCCAGCACAGAACCTGCAAGGAAAGTAACTGCTAGATAAATGGTGGTGGTGGTGGTGAAGAAGGTGAAAGAAGGCTCAAATGAAACAGGGAATTAGAGGACAATTAGCCATACGCAGGCCTAACTTAACTGAACACCAAATACCACGGGTATCAAATAGCTCTAGCTGAACTAAATATTTATAAATTAGTCCTTAAAGTGTCTTCAGAATAGTAGTAAAAGGATAGCTTTGCATAGAAAAGGCTGTAAAATTATACTCAGGGCCAGTGACTCATGTTTAAACCCCAGCTCCATGATTTACATGAGTGCAACTTGGTTGTTTCATATTAGTGATGTTCAGAACTATAGAAGCTCCCAGGTTCCTCTTCACCCAGTTAACCCACCCACACTAGATAATAATTTCATGACCACTTTTTGCAGATAGCAATTCAGGATCAAACAATTTGAAATGCATTCTGACACCAAATATTACCCAGGTAAGAGCCAGAGGGAAGAGACAGCGGGTGTGATGACCAACAGCGCAGCTTTGGCTGGGCCATCAGAAGCAGTCCAGGTGTAAAACATGGAGCTCATGGGGATCTAATGCAGCTGGGTCAATTGTGTGGCAGTTTCATAATCAATTTACATTTGCAGAAGCTGGTGCTGTTGTCAAAAGGAATTACTTCACCTTCTCATACCTGTTTGTTCCCCCTCCCTTGACCCAGCACCTTCAGATATCGCCATGTGTCTATTCAGTGCAATGGGTCAGAACAGGTCTGGATTTTTTGTCTTCTTTTGATTTCATGTTGGTTCTCACCCATGAAAACAAAATGTCTCTTACTTGCTAACGTATAACCTGATGCAAAACTTCATGTCCACTGAAGACAGAACCTAGTCAAGATACACGTGCTGCCAACAACAGAAATGGGGGACAAGAGGGGATTCTGAACAAAACGCGGGTAAAACACGTAAGGAGCAGTTTCGTCACGAGCTGTTCCGCCATCCTGTCCAAGAGGGAAGTGGTCGATGGAGAGCTGGAGTGGCAAAGGGTGCCATCTAGGGGGCACCGACGGCACAACTGCTCCACAGCACCAACCTCTCATCATCGATGGTCAACGACTGAGGGCTTTGCTTCCCTTTAATAGCCACGAAATTATTATTTTTATTACTACTTCTACTACTATTACTACTACTACTACTACATTGTGTTTGGTATTGGGGGTTTTTTACAAAAATATACTGTACCAAAAGACAAAAATCATGTCTGCTTCCTTTATTAAAAAAAAAAAATCTAGATAAATAGTTGTTTTGAGGAAGTGGATAATTTTCTTCTTTAATTATAATTAGGTAATTTCAGACAGAATTATTTTCTCTTGCAAGTACAGTTGACCACTAACCTCTGTTTGGCCTCTTGAGCTCCAACACACTCCTATTTAAGTGAATGGAGGTTTTGTCATTGCTTTCACCTTCACCCACAGAAATAACATACACAAGCATATACACCTGGGCAATTTTTACTACATTTCCTGCCAACATACTCTTCTTTCCCTGCTTTCCTGATCAATATAATAAAATTGCTCATCAGTCCAGCAGACCACGCTAAGATCTTTAAAGTGAAGGTCTTGGTTTTCCTTTTATCAATATTAACAGACAGTTAGGGCCTAATTTTTTATCCCATTGAGATATTCCTAAAACAAAACCAAAACAAACAAACAAAAAGTGATGTGACATTTAAGCTCTAAAAGCTTAGGAGAAATATAACCAATGTTTATGTATCTGGAAGGCTCACTCTGGTGGGGTATATTACCAGAGTTCAGTTAGATTCTCTTTCACCTTTGAAGTCTTGGTCCCAGGAGACTGACGAGCTAAAATGGGAATACAGAGCTATTTCTCCAGCTTGCAACTGCCACCAGCTGTTCATCTTCTAAATGTATTCCTTTCTCCTCTATTGCACCACCAAAATCTCCCTACCCTTTCTTCCAGCAAGGGCCTTCTTAAGAAAGGGCCAGTTCCAACCTTCCAATCAGACTAAAGAAGCCAACATCAAGACAATGATTAATAATTAAATCCATGATTAAGAGAATCTGCAGCACAAACTGGCAAAAAATCCCACCACCTTCAGTTATTATCTGCAACACAGCATCAAGCGAAGATATATTAACACAGGTAAAGCAGCTCTCAGTCCTTTTGCTGATCTTTAGGACCACAGGAAGAGCTACATGGCAGGAACAGTAGTTTTTGCTGTCTTACTCATGCAACTTGTTGTTTTCACGCTGGAAGTATACTCTCTTAAAAGAGCCAATACCATCTTCTGAACCCCAACCACCCAATTGTGGGTTTTTTTCAGTTCTCATTTTCACTGTAACACTAAATGAAACTCTCTAAAATAAACTCATCCTACTTATATGAGATCTGATTTGTTTGTTTCAATATAAAGTTCTCTTTCTATGTCTACAAAGTAAAAATTGTTGTACCTTCCTGAAGACTGGAATAATTTTGAACTAAAGTGACTCAACAGATTAAGGAGTTTCAAAAATTCAGCTTCTTGATTTGATAATACAAGTGGAAACATAGTGAAATTTACTTTCCACCAATCCTCCAGGGTATCATCTGAACACAAAAATATTCAGAATACTTGAAAAACTGCTGTATCAGCACAATCAGCATACAAAGAGCCACAGCACAAATTTTTCAAGTCTTTTCACAAACTGGTATGTAAAATTAATCTCTCATTCTCCTACTGCAAGTGGATTTTCTCAGTTCCTATCTAAATGATGTGTCAGCAAAAATACTGTTTCCTTTAGATTCTTGCCTAGAAGAAACCCATAATACAAGGAGATGTGCTGTTATTTCTAAACACGTTTTGGCTGATCGCAAAATCATTTTCCTACCAGAGACCCCATACCATGATGCCCAACACCATTCTTACTGAAGACAGGTGGAGAACAGAGCTACATTGACAACACTCAGCCCTACAAGTGTGGCACACAGCATGTAACCATGCTGTGCTCACCAGGCAGTGGGGAGCAAAACACAAAGCTGCCTCAGTCCCTCTGAGAATCTGCTCATCCCATGGGATTCATTCAGTCTTCACTAACTCCAAAGCTTGTAGACAGGACAAATGCTTCCAAAACATGAATGCATAAATAAATAAATAAATAAATAAATAAATAAATACATGTTTACCTTCTGATTTGGAGAGTGGTAGAACCTCATGACCCTTTTACACTTTCTGAATATTAGGTTCAGTAGTAATTAAACCCCAGAATACCAACACATGCTCACTTCTATGAACACAAAAGATCAAAAGATGCTAACCAGTCTGTAAGAACCTAAAGATCACAGTTGCCTGTCCCAAATACTGTTAGGACTGCAGGAGGATTTTGCCACAAGATAAGCACAGAATGGAGCAACAGTGTGGGACTAACTCCAGACCTGGTGGAGGCGAGATCTGGTTAGCACATACTTGGTAAATCATCCAGAAAAAAATTCCCAGTGTGGCAAAGTGCGTAAAGAAGCAACTGTTTGTATGTATATCACCAGTCAAGCATGACCCCAAGTTATGGGACAGATGGCATCTGCCACCACCAAAGCCCTCCCCCAAATAGTTAAGCCACTGTGACAAGAACTCGAAAAAAGATAACGATGTTACTATGGTCCGAGTGTCATCTCAGACTGAGGAGGAGGTTAACAAAGCTGAGGGAGAAGAATGTATCACTGAAAATGGACACAAAGTGCAGAATTTATGGGCCACAAGGAAAGCCAACGCAGCAATTGTGCTGAAATCATCTCTGACTGGGTAAAAATTAATTCTGGCAGGGGGAGATTGAAACCACCCACAACGCAAGAAACCCATCGACCCAAAAGAAGAGACTGAGCATGTGCACTAATTAGATTAAAAGTGAGGCAATCATTTAACCAGTAACATAAGAGAACTGTGTAGCCAATGAATATTAATTCCTTTCTCTGCTAAGATATATATATATAGTGAAAAATTTTGAATGACCTCAGGACTTCCACCACTGAGAAGCCATGGGTGAAAAAGACCAGTGGGATGTCATTTGATCCACAGGTGGTGACTAGCTTCTACTCCATCTGTCTCCCTCCTCTTTTTCATTTCCATCTCTCTACCTCAAATTCATTATTAAATAAAACCCATAGTACTGATTTTGGCATATGGTCTCATTCGCACCTTAATTTGGGCAGAGGCCAATAATCAGATATTAACAGCCTCTCACAGCTGCAATACATTTTCACAGATGATAATGAAAACTTCAAGTCTGATGGAAATATACAAAGTAAACTCATTAACTAGCTGAAAAAAGAAAGAGGCAGTGCTTTTGGGAAAACAAAATTGGTTATGCAGTTAGTTAGTTACCTTTTTATCTTGTGTTCCAGAACCTGATTCACTGAATTTTTCTTCCTGAAAGCTTCTAGTCATCTTCATTTTCTCCACACTCTGGAAAAAGGCTGTTTTTTCTAGTCTGCTTGTGCTGAATCGTGTATTTATCTCTTCCAGGCTGTTAATCTTAAGGAGCTTCATACTATGTCCAGTTAATTGACTGTCTGTTCTCCTCTCCACCTTAGATTCATAAACCAGTGAACACTCGTAACTTCTGATTTCTCCTCTTTCTTGGCTGTACAAAAGAAAGACAAATAAGAGGTCTTAGTGTTATTCATGCATTTTGGCTTAGAAAATTACCATGTTGCAACAATTTATATTTCAACTCTCCTTATACTTGCTGGACCAATACACAGAGTATACAGCACTGCCTGTTCATGGAGACCGTTCTGCACTGAACACCAGATAATTCAAGAAAGCTACAAGACCAATATAATTTAATTTGTTCATGGAAACTATTCAGTTCAATAAAATCAACATCTATTGCTGTTGCTGCAGACCTTGCTTATTGAGCACTCCTCCCTTTTTAGCTGCCTAGGTGGCTCCCTACTGCTCAACATGTTCTTTTTTCTATTGCAGTTCCAGCATGATGATATGCAAGGACCCTGCTATTAAGTTCAGAAAGATTTTAGATACTAAAAAAAGTAGTACAGGCATGAATACAGTCCTTTTCTCTCTCTTACCACTATCCTGTACCACAAAAATAGGTAGTTGACAAAATGGTGGCAATTTCTGGCCCTCTGTTGCAGGCTGCAGAGGAGGACAGTCCTCATCTGGGTTCTTCTCCGCTGCAGGCCCTTGTGATGTGCCTGGCACATACAAGATGTAGAATCATCAAGGTTTGCCTAATGGTAAGATTGGTTAGAAGGCCACTGCAAGTCAAGCCTTCTCTGTAGAAGGCTTTTTTCAAATTCTCAAATTTTTATTCCACAGCAAGGTTGTGGGTTTCCACCTCAAGTAATCACTTGGCTACACTTGGAATATATGTCCTTCTGAACAGCTGATTTTTTTTTTTAAAGAGTAAGAGAAACTACTCTAAAATTCCACTTAGCATTTCTTTCTATACCCAGGAAACAGAGGACCAAAACATTCCTATTGCTGTTATTGCAACCCTTCCTTCACTGTACTGGAAACCCAGCTACGAAAGAACAGTGCTAATGCCTTTGCTGTAGAAAGCTGAATCTGTTAAATCTCATTACACAGCTCATAGTTTTCAATTTAACTTGCATAAATAACATAAATTATATGGCGTTATTAAGAACTTGTATACAACCTTACAGTCACTGACAGAACAGAGAAACAGCTTTCAGTGTACAACCAAAGACCCAATTACATCAGTTATTTTTACCCAAACACCTTCCAACAGAAAATGCTCCTCAGTGTTTTGACCCCACATCTGTGCACATGCAGCATATTAAATGTGCACCTATAGCAAGTAACTGCTCTGCCCACTGTTAGCCCTCCAAGCTTCCCAGATGTGAAAGATTCCACATGCTATCCCTGAGACACAGGAGATGGTTGAATAGTGGTGATATTTAAAGATGATGGACAGCAAAGAACCATGTAAGCTTGTAGTTTTTAAATGAGTTTTCCAGAGAGATTCCTGCTACCGCGCTGTTATAGATTGTGCCGCTAATATGGGAAATGCAGGCACACACAGATCATGGGCCTGTAAGGCATTCGTCATCTGAAGAAATCATACATCCAGTATGTAAAAATGTCCAGTCTGCTGCTTCTTCCAGCATTGCTCACCAACTTTCACAGCTCCGACATCCCTCCCTTTCCCTCACCATCAGCCAAAAGAACACTTTATGAGATTTTCTTCATCCATTTCTCAAAACCAGGTTCGTGGATTTTCTTAAAGGCTCTGACAATTTCAGGTGAAATACCCAATGGCTCAGTCTGACCTTCAAGCCAATATTCTATAGATCACTTGATCTACTCCACGACAAGGGATGATAAGATGTAATCGAAAACTGTCAGAAAAAGACGGGAGATGTTTCCAGATGCCCTCCTGCTACCTCCATGTCTGCAGCTACTCAAATCCCACAGTGATTTAGAGTGACCTGGCTGTGAAGACCTTGTGGCCTGACAAGACTGCAACCAAGGAAAGCTGATTCAGGCTCTCCATAGCTCTTCAAAGAGCACATCATCCTCTACGCTTTGATCACCAAATGTGGCCATCTATCTAATGAGAATGACATGCCCTAATTAAAGGACATGTTTCTTCAAGCTCACCAGTGAGTCAGTTATCTGGGAAAATATTAATGGGATGGCAATCTCAAATGTCTTACTGGGCTCTGTTACCAAGCAGAGACTAGGATTGAGTCCAAATGTGATTGTCCTCTCCTCCATTATTATCTTAATACATCCCTGAAACAAAAAGCTGAAGAAAGGAAAGTGAAATTTGTTTGTAAGTGCCTCCTCCAAAGTCCCAGAGAAGAAATCTCACCCTTGTCATGTGCCACTGAGCAATGGGAAACTATGACCTTCACACGGTGTGAAGCTCCATTTCCCCCAAAGGAGGGTGAAAACGTTACCCTAGTCATTTACATTTCCCAGCTTTGGCCTGGGAGATACTTTCTTCTACTTTCTGGGTCATCTTCAGCAAGCCAATCACTCACTTCAAGCAAAATATCATGCTTCCTTCACTTACACACTCGGAGACCACACATGTCATGAAAGTACTGTTTAGCTGTAAGCACAGGCAATGCATACCTATAGTCCTGCTGCTTTTTCTGTCCTATAGCAGCAAATCAATATATTTGCATTATAAAAATATAAATAATACAGTCAATGTTTCTAAAACTGATCAGGAATAGAAACGGCCAGGCAAATAGGTATAAGCTGAAAAGCAAAACCCACAAACACCCCATTTCACTTTCAACATCTGGGTTTAGGTTGTAATCCCTTCAGTCAGAACTAGGTTTACATGATGGGCTGTAAAGCACTTTGCTTCAAACTCAGTCCTTTGGTCTCCATCATCAGTTCAAATAAAAAATTTATTTCTGACCTGTTGGCCACTTTCTAACCAGCCATTTTCAAATTTTAAGCCTGGGGGTACTGTTAGCCAGTAGCCAGACTTGTTTACCTCCTACTACAGCTGACATTAGACTGACCTGAATTTTACAAGCTGGGAACTATTATGTCACAGTGTATAATTAAACCTAAACTTATACTTTAAGAAAGAAAACAAGATGTAATCTGGAAAGAATTACCAATGGGTCAAGTTCGGGTTGTAAATTAGGATGCGATTGGTACCACATACTGTGCCCATCTCTGAAATACAACCTGCCCTGCATTCTGCATAATACAAGAGTTCGATTTTTAATCTAATTTAGAAAAACAAACAAACAAAAAAGTAATTTATTGATGGTTTTTCCACAGAGAACGAGGTTTTGACATATTTCAGTGAAAGACCAGATGGACCCCCAAGCCGACACTTTGCTGATGTTGCTCAGCGCGGCCCCGAGGGGCAGGAAAGCCTGGCTGCTGGGGCGGGGAGCGGGCCCGGGCGGACTACAGCTCCCGAAGGGCTGCGGGCGGCCCCGCTTCCTGCCCCGGCCACGGGAGCCCATGGAGCCGACGGAAGGCGCCGAGGAGGAGCGGCTGGTGC
>JANPWX010000639.1:1255282-1296000 GCA_024734555.1 Trochalopteron elliotii
GATTCACGAGGCAGGCCATGGATGCGGGGCCGCGCTGTGCGGGGACAGCCTGGCGCAGAAGCTGGAGGGGAGGCCCCTGGCCGAGCGGCTGCGGCCGGACACGCTGGGGGACTACGTGGGTCAGGAGCGGGTGCTGGGGGCGCAGACCCTGCTGCGGACCCTGCTGGAGTCCCACGAAATCCCCTCCCTCATCCTCTGGGGGCCGCCGGGCTGCGGGAAGGTGAGTGCGGGCGGCCAGCGCCCAGCCCCGCTCCGCTCGCAGCCGGCGGGGTCGGGCCGGCGCTGCTACACGTGCCTCTTGGGGCCGCTGAACCTAAAACCTGCTAGGTTCGGACTCGCTCTTTTTTTCGCCCCTCTGTCTTCTTGGTTTCTTTTGTAGTTTCCTTATTTTGGCTGATGTCCACTAGTTTTCCCCTAAGATTACAAAAAACACAGCCTGCCTCGTGAATCAGATAGAATTGGTCCACCCCCACCAGGCCCACTCCATGTAATTTGCTCTTTGGTTACACAAGGCCTGTCTTGCTTTCAGATAATTCAGATTTCGTAACTCCAAAGTCCATACCTAAAAGAGATGCCGTGGTTTAGTTAATGGCTTAGAAGCTGAAAAACAGCAACAACACGGAATCTGTAAATATGTCTAGGAAACAAGGTGAGATACTAAGAGATTAATACAGCACAGTTTGCAACTGCTAGGTTTGCCTTAGCCTACAAAATCTTGCCCCTGAGAGAAGGCAGCACTTGGTGTAGAAGGGAGGTTAGCCTTATGGCTAGGGGCTCATCCACCTTCAAACACTTTTAGGCTGGTGGGTTTTTGCAGGACCTGACCACTGCATCTTCTTGTTCTGCCTCCTTTAGCTGATCAGGAGCCATCGTGAATCCCAAAAGACCCTCTAGCACAGCAGTGAAGGGATTCACAGTTGTGAGGGAAGGACCAAAGGAATGCCTCAGGTGTGGTCAAGCACTCTTTAAGATCTCGTCTTAATTTTGTCCTGTTATTCCACGTATTTCAGATTTGTGGTGTGGCAGGGCAAACAAAATACAGTTTTCTCTGTCAGTCTAATGTGTTCACGGCATTAAGTTTCATACATTATATATATATATAATTTGGTGAGAGTATGTTTCAGAAATCTGGGATAGGGGAAGTAATTAATACTTACCCAAGAAATTAAGGACAGCAGCAGCTTGCTGTTGTCAGCATACTTAATTGAAAATAAAAAAAGACTTGCTATGTATGGTGTTAGAATAATAATGCCTGTCAATCACAGTAAATAAGGAGCAGGTGTTAGATGAATACCACTAGCAATGATGCAGCAGGTTATTTAGGCTAGATAACATACACCTCAAAAGAACCAACTAGTGAATTTCAATAGTTGCCGCTTCCTTTAAAATAACAAAGTAATAGCAGAAAGCAAGAGCTCAGAGTAGATGGGGTAAGGAGCTGCTGTTTCTGAAAGTAGTGTGTTTCTGAAAATTGATTAAAGGGGATGTGGATTGACTGAATTAAGGTGGCCAGAGAGAAGTGGAATTCAGCTCTTTAATAAATAGGAATTCTCCTCGCTGAATGAGTAACACATTCAGTGGCTTGCTTTTATATTTTTTTTGTGGTCTCCTGCCTTTTGTTTCTTGTTACCTTTGTCAGCAGCATGTGCTTGCTCTTTCTTGAAGCCCTCTTTGCTCAGGAAGAAGAGCTGTACAAGTACAGTGGTAGCAAAGCAAAGGCTACAGTAGAGTCTCTGCTCTACACTGGCTTCAGTGGCCTTTGGGTTGTGATCCGATGAATGCACCTGGCTTTAACCATGGAACTGCTTCTTCCTGAGCTTGTGACAGCTCAGGAACAGTTGTGTTCCAAATCTTTAGAAATCTTCTGTGGTACTGAAAGTGTCTGAGTAACATGTGATCTGTTTTATGCCTCTCCTTTCACATGACCCATTCTCTTCACCCATGTGCTTTACGCAGAATTGTATTTAGTAAGCTTGCTTTTTACAGAGTTTAAATTCTGTTGCTCCTCAGTTGACTGACTCTCATAATTTCTGTGCCTTTTGGCCCATCAAAGAACAGTTGCACAACTTATCTGTTATATTTTTACTCCCTAAGTACTTATACTGTTGAGTGACTCATCGGCTTTCTAGGTTATTCCTTCTCAGCAAAGAGTTTTGAGTTGATGTGCTTTCAGCTGGCTCCTGATGAAACATCCATTATTGGCTGAGTCAGAAATTCCTTCAGCAGAAAGTTGAATTTTGCCTCTTCACCCACGTTTCTCAAAATTTATAGGATGGTGCTAGAGTATAGTTTTATCTCAGGCCTTGTTCCCCATAAATCATATTGTCTCTCTGAGTTAAATACCTGCAATTCTATTCTTTTCTTGGATATGTCCTTATAAAATTCCTCTCCTAACAGCTTTAACATGCAAGTAAAGTTGTCAGGCTGAAGATGGAAAAGGAGATCTGTTCTTGCCTGCCTATCCTGCTAACTTACTATTTGAATTGTATGTATATAATGTGTCTAAGAAAACATTTCATGAGAAAGCAACTTAGTGCTTGAAAACTTGAAAGATTCTGTGGAGGAGAAGTAAGTATTCTGCCTCAGGACCTGGTTGGACTGATCAGCAAAAACTTCTTCCATTAAGTACAATCCTTTTCAGCAGGGACAATACTAAGAAATAACTGTGTTATCTGGTTTTGTATGTAACAAGGCCATATGCTATGCTCTGCCCATCAAAGGGCTAAAATAGCAGCATAATTAGATATGTTGGTCTAAATTCAGAAGTGCTGTGTAAGATGGTCGTACATTTCTTAAACCTCTTCAGGCTCTTGCTACCCATGGAATCTGGTTATTGCAGCCCATCTATGCCTTCTTCCATTTCTACAGCCAAATGCCATGCTAACTGATACTTTTGAAAAGGGTAGAGCAGGACTAAGTAAAAAAAAAAAAACCCAACAAAACTGAACATGGAATAAATCATCAGGGCGAAATTTCAGATCAGTTTGTGTATTGTTTTTCCTTTATGAAAAATAGTACTTCAACAGGCTTCTTCTAAGCAAGAAGAAAATAATCTTGCCTGTTAAAGTGCTGTAAATGCAATATTTCATATTGTAAGTTAAGAGTATTTTTGGAGAATGCTTATAATGAGAACGATAAAGCTAGGTACTGGAGTAAAAATATGTGTGCTATGTAACTTCTCTGCCCAAGTCTATTTTGGCCTCAGCTGCACTTGAATATCCAAGGAAACACCCTCAAAACTGAGAAGACAAAATTGGGGTACTTCCATTGTGATCACCTTTTCTTCTGAGTTTCCATCTGTACTGAGTCCTCTTACTTTAAGGGAACATGATCTTTGTACCTTGAATCTGTCATCCTAATTTCTTAGGAAGCCAAGGTGCTCTGGGTGAAAAGACTGATTTTTTGTTTGCACTTTTGTCACTCTGAAGTGTTGAACACAAGGGCCTATTTTCTTCTTCTGAGAAGCTGATCAGATTCAGGCCAGAAGAATCACTGCCTCAAAGAAATGCCATGGTTATTAACTTAGGAACAGTTAGCTTGTTCATCCTGACTATGCAAATTTTTAAAGGCCTGTATGAATCTGAGTGTAATGTGAGTAAGCTGTACTCTGATTTATGGCACCTTAATACAGGGATTTAGATTTTTGCATGTCTGCCATTGGGGCACCAATTTTAGTAAAGAGTTAGCAGGGGGACACAGCGTAACTTGAGCACCGAGTAATTTTGCTGCCACAGATGAAGTTTAAGCCTTATAAACCTGAACATTCTGTATTTAAATACAGTAAACATTCCCTCTTATGTCTGCTACTTAACAAGAAAAAAATAGGTAGCAGGTGGCATGAACCCGCTTCTTATAGAAGATAAGACAAAGAGCATTTGTGCATGATTTCCTAAGGTTCATGTCTGCACTCTAGTAATAAGATAAAATATGCAATGTTGGTATGAGTGCAAAACATTAAAAAACCCAATAAGTGGTCTTTGAAGTTTCTATCAAATTTTCTCTGACATTATATTTTATTTTTAGAACTCCCTTGTACTTCTTTTCTTTGTTTGTGTTCAGTAAATGACACATTGATACATAGACAGCAAGTCCAACACCTATATTGGTGCCCACGTATTTATTATCCCTTCCCTCCAATGCTTCCTATTTTGCTGTTTCAAGTGGTTACCTAACAGGCTGTTTGATTGCTTGAGTGTATCTTGTCTTCTCTTTTTTGCACAGCTTGGGGCCTGATTTGAACAGTTTGAAGTAATGCGTTCTTTCGATTGATTGGCATGAAATGTTAAACTGAAAATGCATCATGTCTTTTGCAGTAGTGTAAGCTGAAAGTCCAGGACAGCTCTGAAAAATGGGTTTGTCTTTGCAGTTGCTTGGGAGCAATGTTGTAATGCAGTGTGCTTGGTTTTGCTTATGCCTGTCTAAATCAGGAATTACTTGGGGTAGCTCTCTAGGAAGAGAACGCTGGAAGAGAAAGTGTGATTGAATTCATAGAACAGTTGGAATGTGAGTACACAAATCAGGATACAGAAAATGGAGATACAGCTCAGTTTCAATAAACATTATGCAATGACCTTGCATCTGTTTATGCTTGGTTGGGCTTGGATTCTGGAAGTGCTGTAAAGCACATGCTGTGTCCCTTGTTCAGTGACACTTACTCCTCCAGTAGTATCTCAGTGGGCTATTTGGAGTTTGAGGAACCAAACAAGATGGGTAAGAATAGCATCTGCCCTTATATAAATGCCAACTGCTGCTACTTTGATTGTGTTTATCTGTATAGACAGTGTCCCCAGGCCATGTTCACCTGCTGTGCTGCCAATTTCCTTTAGACACGGCCTGGCTTATCTGCTGTGACGCAGTGTGGTACAGAGAACATCCACAGAGCTACATCCCAGAGAACTGCTGCCCTATGTGGCATCCAGGGATGCTGTTGGTGTCTCCCTCGAGGCAGTGAAACAGAGCACGGCCTTTCCTGATTGCTTGGCAACCACAGTATGGCCCTGCTGCCAGCAAAGGGAAGGTTGAGGGTAAGGAGGGGCCATTGATGGCAACACCATGTAAACAAAGATTTGGAAATCTTGGCCAGAATAAAGGAAGAGCAGAAAATAGCCAGAAAGTCATGGTCAAACAGCAGCAAAGAAAATCAGGGTGCTAGATCAGCAGTCTGATAAGATAGCTTAGACCCTACAAGTCTGTGGGTGTAACTACACCTGTTGTGTTTTGTATTAGGCATATCAGTCTTTTGTCATCCCTGCCACAAACATAATTTACACTGTGGTTTGCTCTGGAGCAAACCAGCAAAGTCACTTGTTGGGGAAGCCTGCATGCCAACTAGATTATCCCTGCTCAGGAATAATCCATGCTGCGCTGCACTTGTGCCAGTCTGTTGCCAGATCTGCTTTGGTCACCTAAACATGGTGTGGCAGAGCCTACAGCCTTCCAGGTTTTCTGGGAAAACTGTGTATTTTGGAAGGACCTTGGGTTTCACAGTATTCTTGATATGATCTAACCCTGTGTGCTAATTAATCCCTTCCCATTTTTTTCCAATTCCACTTTCTGAAGTGAGCTAGGCAGTACTGCTCATCATCCCTGTGAGGAGCTTTGGTGAGCTAATGTGATGAGCATAGTTTAATGGCCTGGTACAGAGCTGCAAAAATCAAAAAGATCACCTTACTGCTGAGCAGGAAATATAGTCATTCAACATCAATATCAATAAGACTGGCTTAACTTGTATGAGCTTTTTTTACTGTTTTCTTCCAGCCATGGATGTGACGTAGCATTACTAGTGGCAGTGCAGAGAGAAGAGAAATAGTTCATACTTAAACATTGTTGCCCAGTCAAGGAGACTTCTGGGTAAACAGAAAATTCTTGTCTCCTAGTACAAACACCCAGCTTACCAAACAGCAAATCTGATTGACTTTTCTGCTCTGACAGTGGGAGGTGTGTGGAGCCAAGCATGCTTGGTGGGTTGCTTTTGTTTCACCCATAACTTGGATGAACAGGTAGCAGAGTAGCTGAGAGTGAGCTTGTTTGGTTTTTTGTTTTGTTTTGTTTTGTTTGGTTGCTGGTTGTTTGTAAATCTGAGACAGTTTCAGCCTCTGGGAAAGGATATTCTCATTTGGGCTGACACAAAGCAATAGGTACAGGATGGTGAAGGAGAGTTTCAGTAGTTAAGTGTTTGTTCTGTGTATAATGGGTCTGGAAATAAATGACCAAGGGCTGACGTTAAGTGTTACTCATTGGTGAATAATGGTTCAGAAGTTTCTTGGTGAGTATGTTTCTGTTTCAGAACAGCATTTTATGATGTCACTACTTTAGCTTGTCTAAACAGGTAGGTCAGTAAGGTCTCACAATATTCAGCATAAAAGTTGAGATGATAGGTATGAGTTTAAATAGTTTGGTGTCATAGTAGAAAAGAGGGGTTTCTGGAAGGGGGAAGTATATTATACTGTGAGCTTTGTAAGCTATAATTTTTAGTGAAGTTAGCAAAATGTTAGTTTGCAGGATCACTGGATCACTCCTATTCTTAATTTGTGGGAAACAATATTACTGCTCCTGCCAATAAGGAAAAAAACATGAGCTAAATAAGAAACACCTGTATAATAAAAGCACATTATCAACTTGTTTGGATTTCCTTTTTGTGCCTCTTATGCAGGTTCTGATTCAGGGGTACTCACTCACAGTAAATTGAAACATCAGTGTCACTATTTTAAAAGATTTGTTTTCCAGTGTAAGGATCCAACTTCAGAATTTATTTTAGATGGTGAAGGATAATCAGCGTGTTTTCTTCTGCTTTATTTCATGTCATATTTCTAATTTTCTTCTTGTCCCTTAAATACATTGCCCCTGAGGGAAACTAGGACTCAAGCTTATGAGTTACAGTTGGTCTGTGCTAGTGCCTTCATACTTCAGCTACTTTGCTTACGTGAATTCTCCACTAGGTTATGTGTTCCTTTGGGCTGTAACCTGAAGTAACAAAGAGGGAGTAAACTATATCTTGTTACTGACTTTTGCTTGAGATGGTAGGACAAAAAGCATAAAAAACCTGAACTCATGGGAAGTAAGTCTTTTAGAGGACCAGGGAAAGTTTTACATCTGTGTGATAGGCAGTTTGACTTGCTGAATGATTGATTGTGCAGAACAGAAGGAAGAGGCTGTGAACACGCCTGTCCTTGTCAAGCATTGCATTTAAAAGGCAATGTATGTTATTCTTATTGCAACCTTTGGTGACCCACAAGTTGGCAGAGAGGGAGAGGTATCTGCTGGCTGAGATCTATGCAGAAGATTTCAAGTAGACTCTTGGTCTAACAGTAATTTTCAAACAAACCTCTTTGATTTTTTTTTCCTAAATTAGAGTTAGAAAGATGGACTCCTGTTCATGTGTTTAAAACTAAGTCCTTACTGCTTGTTTGTAAATAACAAAACTCAGTGATAGCCAGGGTACAGTGTGAGCTGCCAGTCCAAGTGGAGCCACAAGAAGAATAAGCTGCTTTATTTTTTTTCTTTGTCCTCTCACCACTGCCACTTTTGGAGAAGAAGAAGTACATTTTTCCATTTTCATCTTCAAATTTGATGTGTTGCGTGTTTTTGTGCTTTCAGAGATTTTTAAGGCATAGGTATGTCCTCTGAAGTTACATTCTGAATCAAGGCCCTTTTGTAAGGAAACATGAACATTGGTTTTAATTTGGTAGCTCAGTTTCAAAGATAGTTTTCTTTAGGTTTTGGTGGGGTGGGGGGGGGATTTGCTTATTTGTGTATTTTTTCAGATCTTCCTAATATTTCTAGGCTTTGCTGCAAACACTTTCCAAGTGTCTTTCCAGCCTTGTCCTCTGCAGCGATACACCTTGGGGATGGGCTGGTGGATTTAGCTCCAGGAAGCGAGGGAGGATCTGACATGGGATGCGAGTCTTGTATCAGGACCTGAAATGGCACCACTTCTGAAGGCAATCAGGAAGCCCTTCCTAAAACTAAAGCAGGAATAAATAACAATACATCCTTCTCCTAGGCCTCCTGTTTTCTTTTCCCCCCCCCCGTTTTTTGGGCTGGTTGCGGTTTCAGGGACACAGAGACCCGTGAAAGGGACAGAGCAGGGTACTGCAGCAGCGTTGGTAGCCAAGTGGTAGGTGCTTGTCTCTGCAGCCTCCCTGCAAGAGGATCAGGTTGACACCACCTGCTGCTTTAACCTCAGCACTTGGAACATCTGAGGTGGTTTTGGTGGCACCTGTCCCACTCCTCGTCTGTTGAGACTCTCCTGTCTTTGGTCTCCTTTGGATCCTTTTCTAATAGAATAGTGAGCTTGATGGAAGAATCACTTGTTTTCTCTAGCAGTACTTTCAAATAGAGATACACTCTCTTTGGGGCATACACCTGTGTTTACTAAGGGTTGTGAAGGAAAGTCTCAAAATCATGTCTGTGGTATATTCAGGCATAGTAAATCTACCCAGGAGGTTGGTGGAGGTTGCTTCTGTGCTTTGGTAGGCTAAGTGAAATTATCTATAAATAAATTTGGATTTGAAGAGGTTGTTCATAAGGACAGAAAAGCAATGTAGCGGTTTGCTAAAAACAGACAGTTTGTTCAGTCAGCTGCCTTTTGCTTCCCTGGGCCAGAATTTGGGTACTGTTGCCTATTTAGATTTAAGAGTTACATTTTCTTAATTACACATGTGATTTTTTTAATACTAATATTCTCATGCTTTCATAGAAACTTCTGTCTGATTAATTTCATTTTTATGAGTATTTGAATTATAAAAGGGTTTAGTTAATAACATGGTAGTTTTTTATTTCTCACATGCAGTTGCACTGTAAACTCTTAGGCAGGTGTCTTGGGGTAGTCCAGCTCTTTATCCATTAACATACTCCACAAAATAACTGCACAGGGAATTGCAGTCAGCCCGTCTTCTGTGACAGAAATGTATTTGGCAGAGACTTCTTCCGTGACAAAGGAGACAGCTGTCAGTGCTGTCCTTTTCAGTACTGAGGCTCACTGGGGCTGGTACGTAAAAGTGCAGCATTAGAAATGCAGCAGAGGGATTGGCAGCTACCTCTAGCAGGAAGTTTTAAAGTCTTCTGTGCCCTAGAATAACGTGAGCTAAAATGCCTTAACTCTGTGAACTGTCAACACTGTCCCTAGGTCCAAAAGATGTAGCTTTGTTCTTTACATATTTCCTATAAATTGGTACTTTTTGTGTCTGAAATAATTTTTACAAAGCTTTCCTCCTATTGCTGTTTCAGACTACACTGGCACACATCATAGCCAACAGCAGCAAAAAGAATGGCATGAGGTTTGTGACACTGTCAGCCACAAGTGCCAAGACAAATGATGTTCGAGATGTCATCAGCCAAGCCCAGAATGAAAAAAGACTCTTCAAGAGAAAAACTATCCTCTTTATTGATGAGATCCATCGTTTCAATAAATCTCAGCAGGTATTGTACTATGCTGCTTTTTTAAAAGAGCCTTTGTCAGCACTTCTGTAAAATCTCCCACTTTGCCTTAAGGTGATATCTTCCTTTGGGCTTTTGATTTCAGTGTTAATACTTCTAGTAGATGAATTTGGGAGAAACATAAAAATTACATCCCTTAGCTGACTTCCAACCAACATTTAATTACTGTGATTCAAAGATTTAAATAAAAGGCTGAGTTATAGTTGACTATAAGTGCCAGTCTTTATATGATATTTTTATGGAATTTTATTTCTGCCGAGTCATGTTCGTAATGTTTGCTGCACACATCTTCATTTCAGCCTCCATCTGGGAGGTAGCATTCTGTAGTACCTTTACAAAGATGTGGAATACAAATGTGCTAAAGGTGGGTATTTTAATGTTGTCCTCTCTTCTGTGTGGGAAAAAATAAGTCATGGCATGGTACTTCAGGATAGCACTGCAGCCATCACTTGGGGCTTTTTTTTCTTTTTCCTTTCCTAGGTATAAAGTTTTTTTCAGTTGTGCCATGGCAAGCTTGGATTCTGTACTACAGGTTGCAGTTTTTAAATTGAACTATTCTGTAACCTTTCTGTAGTTTTCTGAGTACAGAATTAGGCAGGGAGTTGTAGCCCTAAAGGTTGATTCAAAGCGTATTTAGGAGTAGCCTTGCTATTCTTTATACTCGATAAGGCAATTTCAAGATTTCTTGTGTTGCCATGCAATAAACTAAAGTCACAGAAACCCAAAATTTGCAGATTTCTTTATCCTATTTCTTTTCAGCGGATAGGGTCATTCTCAGTACAGTCATTTATTATTAAGGTGTTGAGTGCATGAAATTAAATAATTTCCATATCTGTGCATATGAACTGTCTTGTCAGTGTGGTTATTTGTCATATCAACAAGGAGCACAAAGTCTCGCAAGACACAAAAAAATGCAGCCTACTCACATGGGATGTTTCAGGTTGTCATTGATCGAGATCAGCTTTTTCTGCTTCCCTCCCATGCTCAGGACACTTTCCTTCCTCACGTCGAGTGTGGGACGGTGACCCTGATAGGAGCGACCACAGAGAACCCTTCCTTCCAAGTCAACGCCGCTCTCCTCAGCCGGTGCCGGGTGATCGTCCTGGAGAAGCTCTCGGTTGAAGCGATGGAGGCGATTCTGATGAGGGCTGTCAGGTCCTTAGGGCTCCAGGTTTTGGGCCAGGGCAACCAGCACAGCACCCCTGCGACTGGCAGCAGCAGCAAGAGCTCGGAGTGAGTACTTTATGGGCTGCAGGGTGTTAACGTGCGCAGCCCGAGGAGCTGACTGCCTGCCAGGGAGAGAATGAAGCAGTTGGGGGGTGGGAAGAGAAACCCTAGCCACTTCTGATAGTAAAGAAAAGAAGTGGCAGCATATGGCAGGGGCGGGGGTGACAGGAGAGAGAGAATTCAAAGCATTGGCTCCCTCCATCCAAAACATAATCTCGCCGTCTGGATTAGGAGAGAATTTTATACTTGGATCCGTAACTCCTGACTCACCCTCTCAGGGTATTTAAATCTGTTGTGCTGCTGAGGATTTGCTGTGGAAGCCTGTAAATGGGTATTTGTCGTGTCCTAATGTGTGTTACTTCTTGCTACTGATTGTAAAAGCATCACATTACTGTTAAGTGCTGGATGGGGTGGGTATCCCCTCTTAATTTGGAAGTGCCTGCCAAAAGTCTGTTTTTTTCCCAGAATATTTTTTAAAAAAGATCAGGGAGGGTGCTGCTGCTTCTGTTCTTTAGTTGCGGGCTAGTCCTGTGCTGCATTTTAGGATATCCTGTGACGAGAGGAGGCTGTTGCTGTGAGAGGTTAATAGATTGTTTTAAGAGAGGCTTTGTTTTTCTCTGCTCCTTGGTGTCCAGACAGATAAATTCATATTAAACACTTGAGAAAGTTTTGGAAAAAACAACATCCAGATTTGTCTACAAGAAATGTTACCTGCCTTCTGGAACAGGAGGCTGGCAAATAAGAGTAATGCATGGTACTGTGGTACTCACATGCAAACTGTTACACTTTCTTGGTGTTGGTTCTTGGCTGCACTCCTGGTAACTTACAGTGCATTGACATGGTGGTGATTGACAGACTGTATGAAATAAATGAGAGAGAATCCACTTGAACTTTATGACAGAATGTAAGAATTCACAAAGAATTCCCAACCTGAATGCTGAGGTCAGGACAGGTAAGGAAAAGTATTCCTTTTTTATTTTTAGGTTACCCTGCCTCACGATTTACTCATATGTAGCTTTTATGTGTTGTAGTAATATGAATTTTAGAAGAGGAGGCAATACTGCATGTCAGCATTAATGTAACAGCACAGCTGTGGTTGTGGCTACACCCTGACTGGGGTTCAGAGACTTTCCCTCTGTACAGGATTAAAGTACAAGGCATAGTTTCAGCTGCAGTTGTTTGGGTTTGGGTTTCGCTGGACTCTCCATGTCTGTAACCCTCCACAGCTATGGATGATTTAAACAGCGCGGTGCTTCATCAAACTGAAAGAAGTCTGGCAGGCAGACTGTCAGACTAACACAGTTTCAGAAATCTCTCCATGGGGAGAGAGGGCCACGCTCCAAAGGCAGTCACGGGAGTCAAGCATTTAAAAATAAAAATGGGGTTTTGAATTGGGGAGGGTTTGTTGCAGTTGTGTGTCAGGTCTTTCTTATCCTTTATGATGCAATCTGGTGCTGGGCCACAGTTCCTACATTCTGTTCCTGGTAAGTTCAGATTTTTATAAGCCATCCTATCCCTTACTGTGGTTCTGCTTTGGATTCCTCATTGATTCCTGCTTCTTGCTTCAGTGTCCATACCGGTTCTGCTTCTTCATTTCCTCTCCACTGCTCTGCAGGAGCAGCTGTCTCAGCTTTTTATCCCCTTGTCTCTATGGAACAGGACTGTCATTAGATGCAGGCAAGTAACTAACTGTTCTTGCTGTCCTGAAGAATAAATTGAAATCACTAATTACAATTGATTTGGTAGTTAACAGTGCTCACCTTTATTCCAGAGGGAGAAAAGAAGCTGTAAGGCAGCATGTCCCCAAACAGTGGCATGTACCCACTTTGAAAATGCTGCAGAGATCTGGCAAGAAGTCACAAGAGATGTGTACATTGAATTTTGGATTCCCATGTGAGTCTGTTTCCCTTTCCAAGCCACAGCAGTGTAGTATGAAGTACTGCATGTGCTGCTTGGCCTCTTGTTAATCAAATGGTTTAATATCACATCACTTGTCTGACAGGATGGCTTACCTAAAAGAGATTTTGAAGGAGAGGATGATTCTTTGTGGTCTCTCCTGTTACCTTGAGGAATAAGGTGAGGGTGAATCTTCCTTAGTCTTTACAGGCATCTCCTGTGCTCAGCAAGAATCCAGCCATCCCCCAAGTGAATCAATGGATTTCATCATGTGCACTCCACAGGGAAAGTGTGCTCTATCCAAATCTGTTTCCTTAGATTTTCTTTGTGGATTTTTCTTATCTTGCTTCCACCATTGCTGCAGGTTTCTGATAAGGTTAGATCACCTGCATTCTCTTTCATTCCACCATGGCCTGTTCTTGCTCTAAAGCTGGAGCAACTAGCAGTGGGTGTTACTTCTTGGATATCTTTCTATTTGATGTGTCATCATGGCTCACAAAGGTTCTTTGACAGTTTTTGTGTTAATTACTGGATTTCTTTAGGATAATATATGCTTTTTGTTATATTTTTATCAGCATTACTGCCATCAAACTGTGCCTCTAAAGTCTTCAGTAAATCAAGCTGAAAGATGGAGAAACAGGAAAGGAAGAAACATAGTCACGATGAAGTAAAGTAAGAAGTCAGTGTTAAAGATGGTTTTTATTGCTGCAACTGCTTGTGCTTTCTGCAGTTTTTGCTGTGTCAGTAATAGCACAGGCTCTTCCAGGTGTGCACTGATACATTGCACTTGTACTGTGTCAGTGGTGGAAGAAACCAGATTCTTCTCTTGGCTTTTTATTTTTGTCATTCAAGTGCTGCCCTCAGAATGGTATCTCTAAGTGAAGTCAGACAGTAAACTGGATGCTTGATTAATGTGTTTGAAGCTAGATAGCACAGAAGGCACACAGCTGAGGGAAATGGAAGGAACCCCAGTTTCCTTTTGGCAAGCCCAGAACATCATGCAGTTCAGCTTGTTACTGGCTGTATTACAAGTTCTGGCGTGTTTTGAGTTCACTGCTTCGTAAATCACAACACTGAAGGTGGAATTCCTTTAGATCTTCGGTGTTCAATACTTTCTTGAAAATTATTCCTTAGTTGGAATATCCATTCAATTTCCTTGCAGGAATTGAGTTGCTGAGGTGAGAGGCAGCACTGGAAGACAATGCTGTAAGGCAGTGAGCAGTGCATATCACACTGCAGTAGTTCAGTTGAAAAACTGTGTTTGCCTGTAAAAGTGTTGCAATCTGCCAAGAAGTGAATATAGTGAGAATAATTGCACTGAGAAGGTAAGAAAGTACTGATTTATGTGGGAAAGATGCAGTGGGTGCTTTATCTCATGTTTTGCTCAGTAATTTTTTAAATCTTTGATCATAAGGTTCTCCTTGCTTGGGCTTCCTTATATTTAGTCTTTGACATTACTTATGCTCTCCTGTCATTGGCTCAGATGCCGTGGTGCTGTGTGGGTTTAATGGGTAGTTCATCACACATTTCTCGGTGGCTCTTGGCACAAACTGTCTCGAGAGTGTGGCAATAAAGAGGAACTAGGAGAAGGATTTATTATCCAGTAGTGGTAGTTTTCCATTCCTTGAGCTAGTATATCACCTTCAGCCCAGTGAGTGATGGATCCCAGCACGTCCCTTTTGGCTTGTTTATGTTTTTGTCTCCTAGTATCATTGGTTACAAGGTACCAACATTGACCGTTGGCATCCAGTGGGTGTTCAGTGTTAATTTTGGAAGTTGAATAAAATATGGGATTGCCCATCTGCAAGAGTATCAGGAGCTTGGAAAGAAGTCAGAAAGCATGGGAGTTATTCTGCCTTGTGGTTCTGGTGGGTACAGAAGTTGGGTAAAGTGGGAGGGTGTAGGGCACTTGAGCTTCTGAAGACAGGATGGGCTTAAAAATGTAAAACACAGCAACTGGTTTTTTGGAAGCCAGTGTATTGAAATAATTGCCATCCGGATTTTGAAATCCAACTCCTGCCTAGTGAAGTTAAACCATCAGAAAATGGAATTTAAGGTCTCAATTGCTCAGAAAAAAAAAATACCATTTTGAAATACTGAGCGTGTGTGGAGCTGAGATTATGCAACAGGGAAACATTATGTTATTTGCAATCTTATTCTAATCAGTGTGCTGTGCAAACAGTTTGTATGTATAAGTTTTCTCCGTTTATTCTTGTTCTTTATCACATCCTGCATGTCATGCTATTGTAGGCATGGACTGGATCAGCCAATACATAATGCATTATTTGGATTGGAATTGCTGTTACCCTTACGTTACAACTGAAATTTCACCATGGAAATGGACAAGGCCGTTGCTTGTAACCAGATTTTTCATGCTTTCTTGTGAATATATGTTTCATTTTCTGTAATATAAATTGCTTATATTGAGTCATCAGGGCAGTTAGAGTCCTATAGTGAAACAAGAGACAGGAATACAACTCAGCTTTAAATTAGCAGATAAACAGCAAAATGCTCTGAGGCCTCAACTTTTTTTTAGGAAAGACCGTACTTAGCTTCTTCCAAGGTAGTACGTGCCTTTTAGTGCTCTCACTGCTTCCCTTCTACTTGCAGTCACTGCCTGCAGCTGTGGTAACAGTGTGAGGAGGGCTCAAGCACAGGGTGTGCTTCTCTGCAAGCAGCAGGCAAAAGACCTTAGTCCTTGAAGGTGAAACCTTCTTTCAAGTATGCCCTGCTGGTGTGTGAGAAGTGCTTGCTCACCATGTTGTATATTTGGGATCATTTCTGTTGAAGGAGATATTAGCAGTAGGATGTCTGTGCTGGTTTTTTAAAAGAGCTTTCACTTTCCTTGTTGGCTTTTTTAATTGCTCATGAAAGATCTGGTGCCCATCTGTAGTGATGAGGGGTGAATGTTGCTTCCTGATTTTCAAGGAATTTGGTGCTTGAGATAACTGACTGAACAAATCCCTGTGCAGTTGTATTGTTCTGCTTCCTCATTCAAAGACGGTGTTTGAAACACTCTGGCAAAAGTGCCACTGTATGTGTGTGTTAATTTTTTTTCTAGATTCATGAAATACATGAGAAATAAGGAGATGGAAACAAGTCATGACAAGATGCATCTCTTTTTGCCAGGGCATGATTCCTACTGTCTACTCTGCAGTATTGGTTTTGCCCCAGAAGAGATTTGTCAACTTTATCTTGCAGTGGTTGATTAAGATTGCAGCTCTACTAGTTTTTCCTTTTTATGTGTGGCCATGAGAGGACTCAAATATTAACTGCTAAAGTTCTTCCAGGACCTACAGTCTTTTTCTTTTGTGTGACAAGTGCAAAGTGGATTTGCAAGGAGGAAGAAAAGGCAAGTAATGAAAATCAGTGGACATGTCTGTCTGGGAACCTTGACACTGCCTTTTTGTACACCACTGGTAGTAATAGTAACACATCTTTTGGTAAATGAAGTGCAAGGCTGTTGTGAATCCTTAATTATTTGACACACAAGAGCTTCATAAGAAATGGCCTCTCACACCAAGCTCTATGTGCTAATCCTTACTGATGCCTGTCACTCTTGATTTACAGTGCAGCTACTAGAAGTGGTCAGTCAAGGCCATTAATGCCATGGTTTTACTCCATTAGCTGCTGTCTCCAAATCAGATCAGTTACACCCTCTGGCTGGCAACACCTTAGATGTTATCTTGTCTACATAATTGAGGTTTGAGGGTTAAATCTTTAACAGGGTGTCTGTGAAACAGGCAGAGGTGAACTGGTTTGGATGTGCCCCAACAGTGAGGACTGTGGCCCAGCAGGTGAAAACCTAGAGATGAAACTTGAGGGCTTTGGTGTTCACACAGATTTTTCATGGATTCACTAGAAGATTTCAGGAAATCCTGCTGCTGCATTTCTCAGGGCTTCCCATCTTCATAGAATAACTGAATATTCTGAGCTGGAAGCGACCCACAAGGATCATCAAGTCCAACTCTTAAGTGAATGGCCCATTCAGGGATTGAACCGTTGATTTATCACCACGATAAATCAACATGGTTGATTGGAGCATTAACACCATGCTCCAATCAACTGAGCTAATCTCAGTGACTTGTTCATTTAGATTGTGATTACACTGGAATTTGGCCTTTTTCATGTGTTTGTTTAGTTCTGACACACTTAGAGCAGTAGATGGCAAGAAGAGTGATGGGCATGTATTGGGATACAATTTCTTTCTAGTAAGATTATTTTTTTGTGCCCCAGTGACTATGTTGTAATACCAGAAAAAGTAGGATGCATGTTTTACATTCTAAACAATCTTTCCAGTTGGTTTTTTTAAGAACAACTGATAGCACCTCTTGCTGTTGTTAGTAGTTAGTTAAAAATATTATGCTAATTACTTTATAACTCACTATATTCTCTCACCTGCATTTGGATAGCTTCCTACCTTTGCACTGTTCTTCCACCAAGGAATCTGAAGTGCTAGCAGTGAAATCCTGATGGAGTAAAACCTTGTAAAGTTCAGCTGACTGTGTCAGAATTGGGCTGTGGCAAACCCCCTAGTTTTTGTTGAATTTAATGAGGTGAGGAAAAATAAGGGGGTTAAACAGATGAGAGTTCCTGCCCTTCATTTTTCATGTGCATTTCTAATTGTATTTAGCAGGCATTGGAGCAGGAGGAAGAGGGCTCTGCAGGATGAGTTAAGACAAATCTTAAACCCAGCTGTGTATCAAGAAACTTTGTAAAGAAATGTCATCTCCAGCATAAGAGGCAGGGAGAGGAGTGTGATGGGGGCTAAGGGTGTGTGGTTATTCTGTTGCAGATTCCCAGTGTACATAGAGGAGAAAGCTCTGAACACACTTGCCTATCTCTGCGATGGGGATGCCAGGACTGGGCTGAACGGGCTCCAGCTGGCAGTTCAGGCCAGATTAGCAGCGGGAAGGACCACTCCTCTGAACACTACCAAAGGTGGTGCTGCAGAAGGCATTCTGGTGACAGAGGAGCATGTAAAGGAGGGGCTCCAGCGATCTCACATCCTGTATGACCGAGCAGGTGAGTAACTGATGCATTTGTGAGATGCAGCGTTCTCAAGATGTGATAGCCTCTCTAATTTCTCCTCCTTCTCCCTTTTTCCAACCCTTTGCTTTACTGAAACAATGTTTGTACTAAAGTTTGTGTGAAAAGTTACTTTTCCTGTACAGTGTAGTTCAGCTGGATATTCCTTCTCAACTGGGAAGTGTAGATTAGCTGAAAGACCTATTTGCTGTCCTGAAAACAGTTGCAGGGTGAAATGATTTGTTAGTTAAGGTTATACTGTCTTCTGTGAGGGTTTCAGTGTAAAGAGGCAGAAGAATTTGTTAAGGACATTTTTCTTGAAGGGTTGGATATCTTCCGTTGCAGTTCTACTCCTTGGAAAATCTTGGAAGTTCTCACATTCACAGCAATATGTTATGTCAAAACCTGAGCAGTTTGCTTTATTTTTAGAGTTGCTTTTTAAGGTAATGAATTCTGTAGCTTGCTTAGGGCAGGCCACATAAATCTCATTGCACTTAAGGCTTCCTAGTGTGATAACCACTCTTGCTAAATTTGTGACTTGGCAATCTTAGGCATCACAGTAGTTGGCCACTAAACCATTTTATGTTAGAAGGTTAAAAATCAGTGAGTATCAGAGATTAGGTGAATCCCTTTGAATGCATATGTTAGTTCTTAAGCAACACTGGAATGACAGTGCAGAATAGTATGAAATGATTATGCCAAGCAGTATTTGGAGAACTGATTTATTTTCTTTTTCTTTTCCTTTTTTATTTTTTTTTTGGCCACTGTTTCTGATATGCTGTATTAACTGCCACTGTTCAAAACCTGTGATGAGAGGTTTCGTGGGGTTGGTTGTAGCATATGCTCGCTTGCAGCCACCTTGCTACAAAGCAGTAATGATGACTCACTGGCAGGAAAAAGGCAGCTGGGCAGATACTGATCTAATGGCAGCTGAGAAGTCAAGGGTAGGCAGGGGGAGGGAGAAGAAAGTTTTATGGGGTCTGTGGCAGGAAGAGGTCATGATTAAAAGGAAGCGAAAAATCTGACCAGTCCCCTGGTGCGAGTCTCTGGAACCGTGTAGGTCCCCATCCCTTGTGTGTTTGCTGTCGCCTTGTGGCCGCTGTCACACAGAGCTCTTGGCTGTGTCCATTGCTCCCAGCCCTCCTACACCTTCTTTCTCCGGTAGAGATGGCACAGAGTGCCTCTTCCTGAGGCTTGCATCCAATCTAGGTAGCATGTGTCAGGCCCTTCTCTGCTGTATAAATCTTTGTTGTCATTTATTCTGGGGTTTTTTGGCCAGAGATTTTCAGAGTGGTGTGAGCAGTGAAAACTCTGTTTTTCTGGATTGTATAAGTGCCAAAAAGTCTGACACGGATATTGTCACAATAGCTGGTTGCCCAAGTACATGCCTTTACAGAATTTCTTCTGTGGAATAGTCTGTGTTGACCACTGACTGTTGACTGCAGGTTGACCACTTTTGTCCATAGTAGAGATAGCTGTTTGTCCTTTTAAATACAAAGTACTTCCAGATAGCAGCTACTGCATAAACAAATATTAATTTTTTTGGTAGCATGTTTCAGCTAACACATTTTGAATCACAGCTGTGGGTGGGATCTGCAATCCTCTAAAATAAAATGCTTCAGTCTTTGAAAGTGGAGGGTCTAATCATGATAGCAAGATACATACAAGTATTGCATGTTCATGTAGAAAGCACCAAATAATTGATTACTGTTCAGGGTTGTGTAAATATGGACATTTTATTTTACTTTTTTTTTTACTTTGCAAAATATGCCAAATACGTATAGTTCAGCATTCTCTTCCATGTTTTCATCAAGTAATCTAGGAAAGAAATCATTCATAATGCAGTTGTTAGGCTGCTGTTCTGATCTCTGTGCAGACATGTAAAGAAAAGCTCTTTGCGCAGATAGTTTATGCATTTTAGCTGGAAGGACAAAGAAACAACTTTAATCAAATTTCACTGCCAGCAGCCGCCTGAAGCCCTTTCAGTGTGAAACAAAAACTGTTAGTCGTATTTTAGCTTTTAATTGTAGTTGTTAAAATTTTTATCCTTTTAGAAAATGATGTAGCAACCAAACTCATTAAATTTTACCTACAGATGGGCAGTGACTAGATCTTTTAAATAGAGTTGTATTGTTGCCCCTCCTTTTTATATATTGTATCACTCTGCTAACACTGATTTAATAAGATAAATGTCAGTAATTTCACTGTCTGTGTGGTAACATCAGTTATGGTAAACACTGGGAATGTGTTGAGGTGAGTTCAGTGTAGTCTGCAATCTGGAACACAGTTTTTCCTTTCCCTTCTCTGGAGGAGAAAAGAAAAGGTGTCTGACTGTCCACGGCTTGCTGTCAGGGCAGAGCTTAGAGCCATGTGGGCAGGGATAAGTTGCTTTTCCATACCATGCACATCATGGCTGGGGTAGGGGAGTGGCTTTTTTGGAGCTGAACTCCCAGCTGGTGTTAAACCACCATACTCACACCATAATGTTTTTTTCCATCTCAGTTTTGTTCCGCTGGATCAGAACAAGAAGTCTTTTTGTCCATGCTCTTGCTCTAGTCTTACTTCCAAGGTTTTCTTCTGTCCTTTGTCAATGAGCAGTT
Organism: Trochalopteron elliotii; assembly: GCA_024734555.1. Lineage (NCBI taxonomy): Eukaryota > Metazoa > Chordata > Aves > Passeriformes > Leiothrichidae > Trochalopteron > Trochalopteron elliotii. The sequence continues at coordinate 1,275,472 of JANPWX010000639.1, forward strand.
GATGCTTACTTTTGGCTAAGAGAAAAAATAGGGAAGAAAAAAGGAGATGGGGACTGTGACTTGAATTTTGCCCACTATACCTTGTGACCAGGGAATGTTTAAGAAGCCCAAATATTAATTATGGTCAGTGAACAAGACCTTTTACCTATCTTCTAGCAATATGACTTCAGATAAATCAGCATCTTAACCTGGCCTGAGAACTCCTGATGAGCACATGAAGCAATCAGCAAGATTTATGCATCTGTATATGTCAGGCACTAGAAAGCCCTTTCTTCCACAAAGCCTCTTGTGTAGTATCTTGTTTCAGGAAGGTATTTGCCTTTGTGGGAATTGCATAGAGAAAATGTATTTTGGTTCCAAAAACTCTTCATAGTTTTGATTTCAAGAGGCATCTGGGATACAGCAGAGATAGATGAGCTGTTATGTGTCTGTCTCTCAACTGAATTGATAAGGCCCAAACCTGTATGTTAGCTAACCAGCATGAGAAGGCTAATAAAGAAAAGTCTTCTAAAAGTTCGAATTTTTGGTATTTCAGGCTATCTATAAACTGTGTTTTTAGACAGAAATGTAAGACCTCTCTCCAATGCACATCACTGTATTTTGTCTTTAATCAATAATGCAATTCTGATGTATAGGTATTGTAGCTCTGTCACCAACAGTAAATTTGTAAGGAAGGAAATAAAAAGGAGAAAACTTTCCCTTCTCAGTCTGAAGTCTGAAGTTCCCTGCAGATACACATATATCTAGACCAAACCTATCCACTGAATTCCTTCTGCCTCTCCAGCTGGTATCCTCACATATGACACTTTACGGTAGCCCAAACAGTATATAAAAGCTTCCAGCAGAAAAATCTGGGTGAGTACAACCTCTGGAGATATTTAAAGGCCATCTTCCTTACTTTGGAGAGACCAAGAGACGCCTCTTGCAGGAGGCTGATGCGAGTTCAGCTGCTTGGGTTTGTCGCTCCTGACTCAAGTGTTAGGATGGAGCACGGCCGTGCTGTTTGTGTTGGCTCGAGTGAGGGCTGCATACCAGGGCTCTGTGTGGAGTCCTAGCAAAAATAGCTGTCTGACTGCCTGTGCTCGCCAGCAGCCTGTTGAATTCCCCACAGAATCACACTCCAGCAGGAGCAGAGATGGGAATGGACCTGGGAGGTGGAGGTCTTGCTGGCTATGAAAGGAGCAACTGCAGCAGCATGGTGATTTTGGTTCTCAAACTCACTGAGGCAGCAGCCCTTTTGATTTTCCGGGCCTACAAGTGACTGCTGTGTTCTGATGTGGCCCTCAGGCTGTAAATCCTTTTAGCCTTAGGAAGAAGAGGAATATTAACAGATGGCTGTGCATGCAGCCAGTTGCCTTTAAACTACATACTTAGCTTTGAGCCAAGGAATGCCAGGCACTTGAAAAAATAAAAAAGGCAGATAACATGGAAAGTTGAACAATACTGCAGCAAAATACTCTTACAAGTTTGATTAAAAGACAAGCATAAGAATCAAAACCAGTTGCACAGAGGAGAATTGTAAGGAGGAAGGGTCTCATTCAGTGTTTGTAATAATGACTCCCTATTTTTAAGTGAAGCCATAGAAGATCTGTGGAATAGTTGCTTTGTTTCTCCTTGGAGTCCAAATCTAATGATTTATTTAACTTTAATATTAAAAAAAAGTTCCTTGTAATTCTTTCAGTCTTCCCCCTTTTACTCAGCAGTCTGTCATTTCAAGTGTTGTTGCAGTAGTGCAGGTGTCCACAGTTGAACTCAGCATTTCTTAGGGGTTTGCCAGGGTTGTGCACTGCAATTCTGTTTTTTTTCCAAATTGTCTGATGCTCCATCATTGTATATCCATGGCATTTCCTTTTTTCTCACCCCTACACAGCACATCGAACTGGTGTTTTACTGTGCACTTTTATTTTCAAGTTTTAGATGATGTGAAATGTCTTTTTTTCTACAATATCACTACGGTATAGCACTGGATTTCTTTGATTCTTGTGTTGTCTTCTCAGACCTCTCTGTGTGTCCAAAAGCAATGGTCAGTTGTTTGTATATGCTTGTACTTTACTCTTTGACAATTATAAGCTATTTATGTAGAGTTTTCTTCCTAACTGCTGAAAATATCTGGGGTTGTCTTTTTTCTTTTCTTTTGAAAGGAAGGCCATTAGGTTACAGAACCCAAATTGTTTGCCTAGCAATGTTAGAAAAAAAAGAACAACTTCCTTTTCATCAGCAGTTGGTCTGTTTTTACTTATGTAGTTAGGGAATGATTCACATGGGAAACCATGAAGGCACTGAAAACATTAATGAATGCTGGAACCACATATCCGTAAAAAGAACTTAAAAAAGCAGTTCATGCTTACTGATGTGATCTAGTAAAATACATTCTGTTCCCTTAAGTACATTGCACTTAATTTCCTCCTAACAGCTTTGTGTATTGCTTCCCCCCCCATCCTGAACAGGAGAAGAACATTACAACTGCATCTCTGCCCTGCACAAGTCTATGAGAGGCTCGGATGAAAACGCCTCCCTTTACTGGCTTGCTCGAATGCTTGAGGGTGGTGAGGATCCTCTCTATGTGGCAAGGAGGCTGGTGAGGTTTGCAAGTGAAGATATAGGTCAGTATTTGCAGTGGTTCACATTGGAATATCATGTTGAATGAAGATCTGCCAGGCTTCTCTGGTTTTAAAAGTTGGCTTTTGGAAATAGAAACAAACCCAAAAGAATTACAGGCAAAATAGGTACAAAATACTAAAAGGCTCCACATGCAACAAAAATTGTGTATATTCAGGCAGAGATCTACATGAGGTGTCTTTGTGATGATTACCTGTTTCAGGAAGGACAAATGTTTTTGAGGTCAGGTTTAGTGTGTATTGATATGGGTTCTTTTAAACCCGGTTGTAGGTCACCAGTAAACTTGTGCCACAGAGAGTATGTATTTCAGGGATGTGGGATTTTCTAGTGTGTCTGGCATGTGAATGCCTACTCTGACCTGCAAACCTCAGGTTTGATAGCTGACTCCCTAGCTGTAAGGCATCTTTATTTACTTATCCTAGGTAGCAGATCCAGCAACACCTTTAGAACATATATGATGGGTGAAGAGTTAGGAGATCTGGGTTCTGTGTAGCAATATTTCCCTATTTTTTTATCCATTTCAAAAAATAGGAGAATCATATGTGGTCAGCTCCTGCTCAGGCTGCCACTGTGTGGCAGCAGATTCAGTCTATAAATTGTACCCACAGCTTAGACCTTACCTTTTTTTCTGGGGAAGGAGGAAAGCTTGTGGATGGAGGAAGTGTATCTTATGTATGGTGTGGTATTGTACCAGGAATTCCTGTATCTGAGAAAGCAACTCTGAAATGTGCATGGATACCTTACAGGAAGGGAAAAAATAGCATTAAAAAAAAGAGAAGATATTTAGTAAAGTAAATTGGCTTCAGCCTGCTTTTATCTGATCCCTTTCTGTAGGACTGGCAGATCCTCTGGCTTTAACACAAGCAGTTGCTGCTTATCAAGGCTGTCACTTCATTGGAATGCCAGAATGTGAGGTAAAGGCTTCATTAATTCACTGATTTGAAAGTTCTGCAATCTGTAAAACCTATCTGTAACTATAAAAAGAAGCAGATTGCAAGGACAGGACATACTTAGTAACTTGTTCATTCTGCATCCCCCTTCTTTGACAATAGAATGTTGTAGCTCTTAAAATAGATGCTGTAGTTTAAAATAAAAGTCACTGTGTGTTGTTAGAATGTGATACATGAACATGTAAACTCTGCCTGTTTTTTTTTCTATTATAAATAAAGTAGCTGTTATTTTCTGGTAGTGAAAACCATGAAGCTGTGATGTTGTTAAATAATAGTATTCATATTACAGTAGCTGGCAGAGGTCAGTTTAAAAACACAATCCCTGCCATGCTGTACAAACAACCTGAATAGCAGACCTTTTCCCAAAGAACTTAAAATAAGTAATTTAACCTTTTCCTTCTGCTTGTTTGCAGGTGATTCTAGCACAGTGTGTAGTGTACTTTGCCAGAGCCCCAAAGTCTATAGAGGTGTACAGGGCATATGGCAACGTGAAGGAATGCCTGAGGATGCACACGGGACCACTGCCCCCTGTTCCTCTGCACCTGAGAAATGCCCCCACAAGGCTCATGAAGAACCTGGGCTATGGAAAAGGCTACAAATACAACCCCATGTACAAGGAACCTGTGGAGCAGGACTATCTACCAGAAGAGTTGAAAGGAACAGACTTTTTCAAGGAACGAGGAACGTGACTGCTGTGCTCAGAATGGGTTTTGATTTTATGACTCGTACGTTTCTACTGGGGTAAAAATTCCCCTTACAGTATCAGCCGCCTGTTACTGTGGTTGAAAGGATTAAGCCACCAAGCCTTCCAGATACTTTTTTATCCTTCTGCTTTTATTGCTGTTGTTCAGAAGATATTTCATAAAGAATTGCAGTTAGCCAGTTCAGAAATGCAAAAATAAGCTTTATCCATGTAGTGCTGTCACTGTTTTAAATGAAACAAAGAAAAAACAAGAGACTTGCACTTCTGGCTCTTCCTGTGAGACAAGAAATATTACTGTGCTGCTTTTTAAAATCAGTGTCTATTTCAGATTTTGAGAACATTATTTTCCAGAAAAATAGTAAATTGTACCCCCTCTGCTAAAATACTGTACAAAATACAATTAGAGAGTAATTTTTGCTCTTACCATGTTTCAGAGACCAGTTTTGTACAACAGTTATTAAACCAATAAAGCTGTTACAAATAGTGTCTATGCATTTGTTTAAATACTCCTATGACAGCAGTGTGGTTTTGAAAGTTTGATATCCCTTTCATTTTATTATCCCTACTTTCCAGAGCAAATTTAATTAATTTTGTAAGTAGAATAGTCATGAAAATGGCCACTGGAGTGATACCAAGCTCTTTGCGCCTCTCTCCAGCTGCGATATGACCCAGCCACCTGCAAGTCAGCCTTCTGGAGCACACCATTTGCAGGTGGGTATTTCTTGACAGCAGAGGTATTTGGTGCTGTGTGGGGCTTAGATGAGAGGGATTGCCACAGCTGCACATCTGGAGTTCATTCAGAGCAGCATTCACAAGCCAGGAGGTCTGTGGGCTGAGAATGCAGTGCCAAGTCCAGAAGCCAACTTTATTCTGCTTATTGCTCTTCATTCTCAAGGCAGATTGCTGAACCTTGGCCTTGATCAAAAGTTTTGGATGTACAGCCTCCAAAACTTTGTGATTTGTACTGGAAATTAATTTTGTTGTGAGACTCCCTTCATATGAAGTTCTGCATGATGTTGGGCTCAAGCCAAAGATCATGGTGGAACTGTTTCAGGAATTGAACCTTTTGCATGATTGTGTACTCTTAGAGGGTTTGAGTCATATTCTTTAAACATTTCTATGTTCTCCTACCTCTAATAAGTAGCTTTTGAATGCTTTGAGCAAAGTAATTCCACAAGCTTCATTTATGTACATTTGCATGCTTTTCTTTTTAACATAATTCACTTTTTTGTTGTTGTTCGGTTGGAGCTTTCTTGTTGTGTGAATTAAGGGGGTAATTAATTCGATGAGTATTTTTATCCTGATGGTCCTCTGAAATGCCTTTGGAGGAGTAAAGCAAGGTGTGGTTTTTTTCCAGTGCTGGAGTAAATCTGACCAGCATGTGCTCGCCTTCAGAGGGCAGCACAGGTTGGCAAAGGGTTCAGAGGTGGTGCTTCATTCCTCAGCCTCTGATGAGGCAGAAATCATGCCCCTCAGGTCAGATCCATCAGACAGTGCTGTCTAATGGGCTACCAAAATATTGGGAAGAAGAATGTTTCAAAGCCATTGTGCCTCATGGCTGCTCTCCAAGCCAAGTATTATTTACCTTTTCCCTTCCTCCCTGTGGTAATTAGCAGCACTGGAGAGTGGCTCCTTCCTGCTCTCTCCCTGCTGCTGATGTGCATCTCTTTTATATCCCTTCCAAGAGGCTCATCTCTGTTTGAAGAACTCCATGCTCCATTAAAACGTCCATCAGGACCAGATGCACTCAGAGGTGAACATTTCATTCTGCAGGGAACATTGCATTCTGGAGGGACTGCATCATCTCCAGTCCCTCCAAAACAGACCCAAGGCAAAAACATCCATTTCCTCTCGGTGCAATTTATGCACTCTCCACACAGGATTGGCAATGCTGCTTTCAACAAGCAGAAGCCAATCTAGTGAAAATGTCAAAAGCACAAGCTGAAAAAATGAAACTAAAAAATCACAGAGTACATTTCAGAGTAAGCAATCCAAGAATAGATGGATTTGCTGGACCTTTGACTAAGCAATAGAGAATCGGCAAGCAAGCTCTGAAGCAGGTTAACAGTTGCAGACGAGGTCTGTAAAAACTAGCAAAGAAGTGATGCGACTAAAGAATTGGCTTTTGCTGCATGAAGAAAAGGGAGTCTCGGCGAACTGATTGCAATCTTTGATGAGCCGAGGCGACGGCCGAGGCTGCCGCGCAAAAGGAGGCGAGGCGGGCCGAGCCGGGACTGGAGAGCCGGAACGCACAGAGCCCGCAGCGAAAGGAGATTAAAGCAGTGGATGCATAAAGTAGCGAAAGGCTGCGGCCGGAGCCGGCCGCGGGACGGCACCAAATGCGCAAGGAGAAGAAGCGGGCGGCGAAGCCGGAGGAGAGCGGGGGGGGCGCGGAGCGGCCGGGGCCGCGGAGGGCGCGGAAATAACCAGAGCTGCCGGGAAGGCGCGGCCCGGGGGCAGCGAGCACGGACCGCAAAATGCACTGCGGCCACTGAGACCGGGGGAGGGAGACAGGGCAAGATCCGCCCGCGCCTGATACGCGCCGCGTATTGTAAATTTACGCGCCGCGATATGTAGAACTGCGCGCCGCGCCACGGAAGATGAAAATGTGATGTGAAAATGCGCGCCGCGGATGATACGCCGCGAAGCGTACACGCCCCAAAGTCCGCTCACGTGAGGAGGGGCGGCCGCGGGGGAGCGTCCAGAGTGTGAGTTTAAAAAAGGGGTAAAATACGCGAAAACTTAGATCACGACTTTCAGCTGACGAAAAAGAGATCAGACGTCTGTGGGCGCTTGTATTGCACAAACGGGATCAAAACAGGAGAAAAGGAAATTGCCAAGTTTATTGCTTTGGCTCAGAAAACAACACAAGAGTACATGTACAAAATGCCTTTTCTATCGAAAGGTGGGACGAGTTTTTGTGGGCAGCAGCCATAGGGGAAGATATGGTACAGCCACAAAATCGTTACCTACACGATATTTTATTAGAAATTCGTTCCAACAATTACAATCCGCTGAAGGGACCGCAGCTGCTCCCCCTCCTCCCCCACCCCGCCCCCGCGGGCTCCAGAGACCTCTGGGTCAGTACCTCCTGTGGCTGCAGGTCCCTTTCTGTTCCCTCGACCCAGGAACGATGGAAAAGTCACCTTGTAATTCCGTCTTTTCCGTTGAAAAGACTATTCAATAACGTTATATCCACTTTGAAACTGCTTTCAATCCAAGCCATGTGAAGACGCCGGCAGCACCAGGAACCAAAAAAAAAAAAAAAAAAAAAAAAAAAAAAAAAAAAAAAAAATTAAAAAGCCGGGAGCCGGGATCTGTGTGCATGCACCCTGTCAAATGGCTCCGGCGGGCCACAGTGTCCCCGGGCGGCAATGCGGGGTGGCCGCTCCCGTTCCACGGGTGGCCGCGGTGGCTCCGCGCCGGTGAGTTTTCTGGCTTTTGATCGCCTGGGGTTAACCCTGAAAAGCTCTCGGAAGGTCAGAAATGGTTATGAATTGCATGCTGGTATAGTGGATGTATTTATTTACTCTTCGGAGTGAAGGGCTTTTAAGGAGATACCAAATATTGTAGTATCAGTAGAAAATTTGGATCCCATGAGGAGGTAACAGATGCTTCCGCTGTAAGCAACACCATAAAAATTCACCATGCCATGATCTCTTTTTCTCTTACAGAAGTTGTCCCACGAAGAAATAATGTAGATCATGAGAAAGGCCATGCCATAGCCATTCCATGTTGGGGAATTCAATACTTTGAGAAACAAATCATACTGATGTAAGTTGTTTCTTCCGGTAGTAACATGTTCATGTGAAAGGTATGGATAGCCACAACAGAACTATTAATTAAATAAGGCCTCAAATGAGTTTCATTGCAGGAATTTTTTAGAAAATTACCTAATGAATGTTGTTTCCATCATTTAGCTTGTTTGACTCTCAGATAAAAACGTGGATGATACAGCTGGCAAGGAATTGTCCAGGCTCTTATACTAAATATTTATGTGAAATCATTACTTGTATTTTATTTTTCTTGTCCTGTTTTCCATGCACAAAGGATTGAAACCCTCAGTTTAAACTCTGGACTGCATTGTTTTCCCATTTCTGTGAACATTTTGTCTCATATTGAGAGAAAAGCACTTGACCAAAATGACTGCATACCATTTTCCATGAAATGACTTAAAAATAGAAGTGTTTATACAAGCTGATTGTTTGAATTCCCGTCTATCCTGAAGATACAGTTTCTGGTTGCCGTGATGAATTCATTATCTGAATTGCCAGCAGCTACCTGGCACGTTCAGCATGTTTCCAGACAGGCTGCGCTCTCCAGGATTTTGGCTGTGGTTTTTGTCTTTTATTGTTACTGAGTAGTCTGGGATTGTGTAGGCCTCTTAATGAATATGGCTAACAACATGCATTTAGATGGTACCACAAGATAATATGACAGAACTAGCGGTTCACTACAGGGGGGGAAAAAAATCAACAACAAAAACGTAACCAAAAAAAAAAAAAAAAAGAAAAAAAAAAAGAAACCCAAAACAAAAGTGAGGTTCTGATTTCAATTGTACCCTTTTATCTCAGGAGGAGCAAGAGAACTGGACTGTTCTTATTTCTGTAATAAACCATAGTAAGACAAACATCCATCTCCAAGGACTTGATCAGGTTTATGTACTTTAAGAAGATTGTGGTCATATGTAGACACATACAAACATTTAACAGCAAAAGTATAACTACACATGCTCTGAGTTAACTCATCTGTGTAAACTTATCTCTAGCAAATTTATCTCTATTACAAGGTGACGTAAAACACAGAGATAACTCTCTTCCTTATCCATACTGTGATATGTACTTCCTAGGATGGGCAATTTCAGCTGTATGAATCAGACAAAAAGCAGACAATTGGTGGTGGGTGGTGGTGGTTTTTCTGTTTAAATTACAAAACCAAAGGCCTTTCCTAGGAAATCTGTTAGCAGCAGTACAAAGTCTGGGTTACTCATCACAGCACAGTGAACAAATATTTCTCAGAGTTTTGTATTGTTATATGAAGGCTGGTCAGCTTAGGAGAGGCCAAAATGGAGCGGGAAATCCAGCCACTGTAATCCTCTGTTCCACTGGAAGAAACTCTTATGTTCGTCTACTCAAACCAGCAGCGTGTTGCAAGTTGGTTTTGAACAGGGTATTCAAGGTGCTCAGAAATTTACCAGTTCTCTCCTAGGAAGTTTAACTGCAGTCAAGCTGACTTTTTAATGTTGCATTCCTAAAGGTTAATATAAACCAAAGATTTTGCATTCAGTATTTTTTAATGCAGTGGGTATCAATTTTTGACTGCTACTTTGCTCAAACTAAGGCTAAGCTCCTGATTTTACATCGAGACTTCTGATGTTTCAGTCTCTCTCTTTCACTCATTAAAATTACATTTTCTATCATTTTCCTCAGTTAAAATATCTTGTACTCAAAATTACTCTGCTTTGAACTTAATGAGGCCTGTGTTCATTCAGTAGTTCTACAAACAAAATCCTTCTCAAGATGTAGTTGAAGCAGCATATTATTATTTAGAAATGTGAATACAGACAGCATGCCAGTTTTCTCTGTTGGAGTCAGCCCTTGTCAGTCATTTGTTCTGAAAATGAAAAAAACAGGAAAAAAGCAAGGTGTATTAAGGAAAAACACAACCATCTTATTGTGGGACATAAATTGTGGGAGGAGAATATTGACTGGTGTGGCTGTGGGGTTTTTTTAAATGGTTGAATGTGAAGCTGATTTTATTGAGATTCTTATTGCTGAGATTTTGTTTTGTGCACCCTGTTTGTAGAAAACCAAACTTTTCTCAATGTAGCTGAGTTACAGTTCAGTTACTGAACGCTGTCTCCTCATAAAGCTACGCTGATTTATATGATTATGCAAGATTTTATCTTTCTTCTGATTTCCTGGTAATTGCTGCCCTAAAAGCCTTCCATCATGTATTTTGCACACATTGAGTTTCTGCAAATAAAGATAAGGATGTAATTAAAATGGAGTTTTTGAGCCTTGCTTTGGCAAACCCTGTCTCTGCCAGCAGCAGCAGCTTCTTTTGCTAAAATGCTGAAACAAGGCCCAGAAACTCAGAACAAACACAGCATCAAAGCATTCCAAATTTTTGCATGGGTTTTGTGCTAGTACTTCTTGTTTGCAAGGCATTGAGTTTTCGAAGCACTCGGTGCAGAGAGGATTGCATTCACATCTGCAGGCTGCAATACACCCTCTCCTTTGCAAACCTACCAGAGCCTTTGCAGCCAGGTATTGCAGACCAAGTGCTTGTGCCATTTCATAAAACCATGACTCCCCCTGTTCCCTGTGGGGGCAAGCAGCTCATCTTACACTTCCAGGGGAAGCTGCTGGTTCATGCAATCATCTCTTCTATTGAGTAATTTGGTTTTCAGTATTTTCACCTACCCTGAATGACTTCAGGCAGCCGGTTGCACCTGCTGCACCAGTGGTTTTCTTTGAATCTACTCTTCAGTTATTTTGGTACTCTGAAATATTAAATTGCATGCAAAAAACTGCCATTTTGAACAAAAGTTTAAGTAAAAGACTTTTATTTGTTGCTTAAAGACAAATTTAAAATACCATTTGCAATTATACGTATTACTGTGCCCCATTCAGAGCTGAGGTTGTACAGGTAAATGTTACAGTACCCAAGATACAAGCAAATAACCTCCAAAAATAAACACAGAACATGACAGTAGGTAATTACACTGGCTACCAGGAATAAGGCTGTGGTACAGTACCAGAGGTTTGTGCATAAAGAGGTAGTGGAAGTTAGCTCAGTAAACGTAGAATCCTTGTACATAAAGAGAAACATCAGATATTTCTTGCAGATTATGCCCAGTCCTCCTCTGGGAAGCTGAAGTATTTTTTGGAAATGACATAGGCTCTGGCTAGCATCTAATGCCATACTGGCAGCTTCTGAACTTTTGAAAAGGCACCTGAAACTTCTAATCCCTGAAATATTTTCTTGTAACATTTAATGTAAATTTTCAAAATCCTCTTTAAACATGTCACCCAAAGTTCTTACTCATTTTTTCTCCTTCTCATTCAAAAGCTGTGTTGCAATTTTTCTGGCTACTAGCTTCAAGGGGTTGCTTTTGTTTAAACAGCTTAATCCTTTCTCTATTAATAGATGTCTCTAAACAAATGTTATCTGACCTTCTATTTCATCAGAGAACTGGGTAAACACAGCTGTTTGAGACATGCTTTTTGGGGTCTAGAATGATTTTATTACAGTGTTTTTGTAAAGCAAGATTTTAGGGGAGGAGTAGCTTTGCAAGAACAACCTAGTATTTATGCATAAGGAGTGACTGGATTATTAAGGAGTGACTGGTTATCCCAATGGGGAGCTGTCGACACAGAAAAACCGATGTGACAATGCATAAAGGTTGATACTGTGCTTCGAGAGACATGCATTTCTTGCAAGAAAATTTATTTCTACTCCAAGATTGCTTCTGCCTACAGTCAAGATTTTCCTTGTTCAATTAAAGATGGTGTTAATCTTGAGGAAAAAAAATAAATTACTCCTCGTTTTCTCTGGGGTTGTTTTAATGGAAAGGCAGAATCTCAGTTAAATTACTAGGAACTCACAACAGAAGGATTAACTCATTCAGGAACAAAGCTTTTATTAACACCAGCAGGAACTGCTGCAAATGCTAAGTTTTCTTTTATGGGGAAGCATATCTGCCCATGAAAAGTATGTTTTCTGTTGGGTTGTGGCGAATAAAGAAAAGGAAAGGATGGTCAGCGTTGAAATCCTCTTCTATGAGCATGCACAGCATAGCAATGCCAGCAGTGGCAGCTGCAGCTTCCGTGCCTTCCTCATTCACTTCCACAAAAGCCTTGTGGACAACTTCAGACAGGAAGAGGTCACGTGCCCCTGACATTCCTGACAAGTCAGCCTTGCCACTGTCAAATACATCCAGCAAGCCCATAGCAGCTAAATCTGATTTAAGGTCATAGCTTTCTTCCAGCTTAAACTTTGGCAAACGCACATGAACGTCAGCGGAATACAGATGCTCTGGACGCGTCCATTCCTGGAGCTTCTCTAAAGTAAGCTGCCTTTCCATCTAGAATTAAAAGGACAGAGAGCATTACTTATCACCAGTGTAGTATTTCATATTCAGTAACATTTATGAGGCTTTATTTATAGAACATTACACAATGGTAAAGCAGCTATGCAAAAATGAACATACATCATGAACATCTTTGCTAGCTAAATAGAGAACAAAAACATACTATTAAAATTAAGTGGAGTTAGTGCAGTTTTTACTTTACAAAGTAATGCAGACATTTGCTTCTTGCTGCAATCTACAGAAGGGAAAAACACGCACTGAGAGCAAGCCAGTCTTCTCACTGTTTAATCTAACTAAATGGAATTACCTAATTAAAAACAAGTAACAAAAATCATAATCAAAGAGCTCAAAGAAGCTGATCATTTAATGGAAAACAGTCTCACTACTTTATGGTTAAGAAAAGAAAGACTTTCAAAGCTACTGAAAGACAAATTTTGTCATTAAATACAATCAATCGAGGTAAATTAATTCTCAGTTAATTGTTTTCAGTCTCCATCACGGTTCAGTTCAGTGGAGGATACATGAACACAAGCTACAAAATCAGAACACAACTTCTCTTCCTGCAGCAGTACATCCATTTTTTCTTTATTGCTGTACTAGTAGAGAGTTGTCTAAAAATACACCAGATAGATCTGGTGCCCTGAGAACATGGGTTCGCTAAGGCTTGAATTTTGAATGGCTGAACTTAAAAACATTGAACAACTGCAATAGCTTAGATGGGTCACCTTCTGCAGTCCAGTGGAGTCCTCTTCAGTGTCATCAGGTAACAGGATGATCATACTAAGTTCTCTTTCCTCGTAAGGCAGCTCTAAAACACGGATCTTCTCTTCATGGAGGTATCGAAAATTAAATTTATTTTTCTGACACATCATTTTTACTGTCCTTCTTTCATTCTGGATGGATAAAAGGTACCAAAGGTAACAGTTAAGGAAATACTCATTTAAAGAACTGATAGGAAACAAGTAAGTTAAAATTGCATTTATGTACACACTTGTCCTCCAATATAGAACTGCTTTTTTTCAGACTTCTGACTGCCTGTTTAATAACAATTTCTTCTGAAAAGAAGAATTTCTTTTCACAAGAAGTTGGGTTTTTTTTCTTCCTTCTGAAGAAATATAACGAGTTTGTATTATATTTGGTTCTTCTTTGGCTTCTATAGTACAGTTATCACAGAAACCGGAACAGTTTCTTCAAACTGCTGTACAGAAGTTTTAAGCCAACAAAGATCAACTCTGTTTAGCATAAAGCAGATGACTGCATACAGTAACTTGTAAGGCTGTTAGCATAAGCAGAATATAGAACAAGGAGATGGGGCTTAATCAAAATGTCTTGTCATTTTAAGACTGCTTACCTAGCATCACAAACAGACACAGTTCATAGCTGCTGATCTGCTGCAGACAGAAACCCTACTAGGTCCTAAACCACAAGTGAGAATTGTCACTAACACTATTTTAGTGAGTGAGACAACAAAGAGCTTACTGAATACAGAAAAATACCAAAATCCATGAAAAATAATTAAAATATTAATAAATTACTTTGTATTTCTTAATTATTTTATCTGTAAGCAAAGCTTCCCGTTACCACCTGTATTATTAGACTTTTTCATTAGACGTGTCCTACCAGGACATGTCTGTATTACCTTATTTAACCGAAATGGTGCATCAGTGGTTTCAGCTTCTTGAAATTTCTCAGCCCAGTTGGCTTTGAAATAAATAGCATTCACCAGGACCAGCTTGGTCATGCTATCAACTGAGCCTTCAGACAGCAGATCTGGGATTTTGCCTTCAGAGGCAGCAGAAAAAAGGGTCACAACAAAATCATGTACTAAGTTGATGGCATATAAAATTTACATTGAGAAACTGATGCCATGGAAATACTACAAATATAAAACCAATCTATTCCTGTAATAATGTGTATTTCAGTACCTGTCTCTCTACTTCACCATAGTTTTTCTTAATACATACTGCTATAGCTTTTGATATACAGTGGTTTGATGAAAACATAATATTGTTATTCTAAACTGTCACATGCAACTCATCTACGCATCATACAAGAACTGCAGAACACCCTCATTGAGGAATACTGAATTTAGAAATATATATACAATATATATATGGACCAACAGAGACTGAAATAAATTCTCCAACTCATGAGTACATGTCCATGTTTAGGCATGTCTCCTGCACTCATGGCCTGAACACAAAAACAGAATGGAAAACTTTCAGGACTTATGGAACTGTTCAAATATCTTGCTTAGTTAATTTCTGGTTCTGTCCATGCATCAAATGAGTATCACAGGGCAGAATTAAACTGTTCTAAAGACAGCAGAGAATAAAGCCCATTCCTGCTCCCAAGATAGCAAACACTGCCAGTTAGGAACAAAAAAGTAACTTACCTTCAGTTTTCTCCTCGACCCACTGGTTAATTTCTTTCCTGGCTTTATCACAAGCCTGAAGAAAATCAACTGTAGCCAAATCAGCTCCATATAATTTCCATGTATTAGTCAGGAAATCCTAGATTTTGGAACAATAAGAATAGCTTTCACTGCATGCAGATAAGAAAACATCTATTTATCAGGTTTATAAGATGTACTCAGATTGTCACCAGCTCCAAGGCAGAGTTCTCACAGTGTTTCTTGGGGGAGTCTTAACAGGTTTTTTCCCCACTCTTAGAGTAAGCCTCATATTACACCAGCCATGTCTAGAGCTGATGGGATGCTTACTGCAGGTGTTGCAATATTTACCTATCATTCTCCTGAAACAGGCTCAAGCAGAGCTAAGATAAAACACAACTCTCCAAAATAGCTGAAGACGGACAAAAATAACAACCTATTTGCACACAAAGTTGTAATTCCCTGATGAAGAGGCGTGTTGTTAAAACATATTGGATATCCCTGCCCAAATAAATAGTGTTTTCAAAAACATTGAAGTTATGTGGTACTACTCCAATGAAAATCCTAAAAAGCTGATTGCAACAGAAACAGAACTGGCTGCAACCTAAAAAGCTGGTTGCAACAGAGTGGGATGTCATGAGAGTTACTGTAAACTAAAAACATAGATGAGTGATTCTTCCCTTGAGGACAAGAACAGCAGAAGTGAAGAAGAGAAAAGGGTTTGCTGTGTTACACCCTTTAGGTGAGAGGCACAGGTGCCCACAGCTATGGAAATGCACACAACAAGTATGAAACACTTTTGTCAACTTCCTAGAAATGGTTAGAAGTGGGCTTGGAAATAGTTCTGTTTCACAAATACTCAAGTCGCTGCACTTTCCCCCCAGATCCCACCACATGCCATCCTGATGAGCACCACTGTACCGGCAGAAAGCTGTAGGACTTCTCCCCAAAGAGCCGACTGGCCAGCCGTAAGAGATAGGGAGCATTGCTTCTGTTTATATCCATTGTCAGAGCCTGGAATCTTGAATGAACAGCTTCAACTTTGTCAAGATGAAGTGTCTGAAAAAAAGAAGTCAACTAGTTGCTGTTAAGACTGTCTTAAAAGAACATATGGTGAATCTTTAGGGTAGGGTTGATGCAGCAGGGTAGGATCCAGTAGGTAGGCTGGAGAAAGAGAAAAAAAAAGGCTGGAAGCTGCTTACAGACTTCTGTAAACCTCAAAGAATGAATCAAACTGCCCCTCGGTGCTACGCTGCCCATGTCAGTCACTTGTATTGTGATCCTGGTTTATATGCAGTCACAGCTGAAGCTCTTGATCACAACCCCCAGTCCTGTCTGCATTTCTGTGGGCCTCTCCTCTGTGGAGCACTGGGCCCAAGAACTCATTCCCAGGTGAAGAATCAAAAAGAGAGATGATGCCAGGGAGACTCTTTTGCTTTCTTGGTGCCCCCTTTAGCCCAAGGGAACCTGGGGTTGTATATTTTCAGAATATACAATCAGCACTATCACAGGTGAGGTATTAAGAAAACTTAGAGCAATTATCTTTTATAATTTTATGAAAATATAACTCCATAAATATATATATGCACTTCATATATACTTTTTCATATATAAATATGTAAAAAAAAATAAATATATATATATATAAGTAAGTATTAGTTTTAAGATCAAATGCATCACTGCAATATCTCTTTACCAGTATCTTCTCTTCCAGAGGCAAGTTGGCTGGCAAAGACTTAAAGATATCACAGCAGAAGCTGGCAGACCTCATGGACAGGCAAGGCTACACCAAAGCAGGGACACTCATATTCAAACTGAAACCATGTGTTTCCCAGTAGGGAAGACTGCTATGAAGCAGTGACTGGATTCAAAGGAAAGCCTTCTCTTTCTCTCACTGGTTTTTGGTCAGGCTTCACCGACCACCTCAGTGCAAGCTGTGCTGTACAGGTGAATGGCTGAGCAGGAACATCATGGAGGCAACCTCACAATAGAATTGTGATCCCGGAAACAAATTTTTGTGTCCTTGCAAACAGCTCTTGACAATGGCTAATTGCTGCCTCTTTAATTAGCACTGTATTCATAAGTGAAGAATTATGGCACAGGAACATGCCCTGTTGAGAATGACTGTGTTGAAAGACACTTATTTCCCCCCCAAGTTCCTTTTGCATGATTTCTGCTGTCAGTAGGTTTATCCTAGGTGGGGCTGTCAGTCTGATTACATGAAATATGTTCAAAGTCTGTTTGAACAAGCAGTGGGAGAGTAATTTTATTGAGTAAGCACAGCAACACTCAACAGTATAAAACAGTTCCTCCTAAAGTCCAGAATACAAAGGTGAAATTATTCATAGGCAAATGCATGATGATGACTGCAATGAGGAGACTCATATACCTTTCTACAGGTGTTAGCCTAACGAGAGTGCAAAAATAACAGTGACTGAGTCCCCTGCATGACAGAGGTTTCAGGGGAAACTAGCACACTCCTTTGTGCACCATTTTTGCAATTTATATGGAGGTTTTTTAAACTATCCTACCTACCCTAAAGCTATGGTGAGGATAACCATGCAGGCTTAGCTCAAGTGCCTGTTAGTGAGAGATTGATAATTACATCACCATGTATCATCATAGCTGTTACACTTCAGATATAAAACCATTGAATGCCACTGTGGTTTTTACAAAAACACACATAATTATTAAAAATGAACTTACCATTGGTGATCTTGTGTTCTAAAGTAATAGTTCGACAACACATCTTGTGAAAACTCATAAAGCCTTGCTGCTGGAAGGTATGATCAATTTAAAAGGAGACTGACTAATGTCATTAGTTTCCTCGGTCAAGAATTAACAAGTGAAATTAAATGAGCAACAAGGGCCATAGAAAATATAGACACAGGGCTCTCGAGCAGGGTAGGCAGAGGGTAACTAGCTGCAGAGTCTGAGGAAGACTCAGTGTGCATGACAGAAATCTTGTCCTGAACAGATAAAAATACCCTCATTTAATCTTCCCTCCCCTAAAACACAACTCTTTTTTATGTAAATAAAAAATAAAATTAATGACCATTTTATTTTACTAACCTTCATCACCTGGGCTTCTGTATTACCTTTGGCCCCCAAAAGGACCATGGCCAGAGCAGCAGAGATACTGACAGGAGAAAAGAAGACATTTCCTGTTGGGTTGGCCTCACTAAACCTTCTGAGCAGATCAAGTGCAAATCTGCTGTTGGCATTAGACAGGCTCTCCATGGTTATAGCTGAAAAATAAAACAGTTGATAAGGACCCTGGGAAACATTCTTCAAACACCTTGTCTAACCCTGTGTGACTCACAGAGTAAAGACTGGATTAAACTGGATGCAGCTGCTTACAGAAACAGTAAGAATATCATCGTCACTGCACCTTATTCTTAAAAAAAAAAATCACATTGTAAAAGCAGGGGATTTTTCCATGTTAATTGTGTATTCCAACCTTACTTATCATACTAGCTTTATAGACATTATTTCTAAAAAATCCTTTCCTCCAGATCTGAAATGGGAAGTCCCTCAGCCTCACAGACGCAGCACACGCCAAGGCTCTCCCTCCTGCAGCATTCCCTCTGCCCCCCTACAATGCACAGAGGACATTCAAAGTATCTGCTGAGGCACATTCAGACACCTCTCAGTAACCTGCCCGTCTTCATGCCACGAATCCGTGTCCCTGAGCGGTGTCAACCCTGCCAAAGGCTTCTGTGCACGCTGGCTCTGAGCAGCGGAGAGCACCGCTGTCCGCCGGCGCTGCCAGGAGCACGGAGCTGCCCGCCCGCCGCACCCAGGACCACCGGGGCCGGGCGGCCCTCAAGGCACGGAAGGGACCCCGGGGTTCTGGGGGCTGCAGGTCACCTACCGGGCGGCGGGGACACAAGCGAAGCGCCCAACAGGCAAAGCTGCAGGGCTGACACCGAGCAGCGATGCATTTTGGGGAGATGCTCACGAGCAGGCTGAAAGGTGCCAGGGCCGGATCAGGCACAAAACCCCATGCAAGGACCAGCGGCGGCACCGCTGGATGCTGTGCAAGCTTCCTGCTCGTCCAGCTCAGAGTCCGGCTGCAAGCAAGCACAGAGCAGCCGGAGTCTCTGTTTTTTCTTTCCTCCGGACCCAACTGCGTGGAGGAGTTTACACCAAAATTTGGGTGTTTCCCGCAGTCTTTCTACAGCAATTGCAAAATTATCACTATCGGCTTCCTCCGTGCCATACAGATAAACACTCGGCAGCTTGGCGACGTTCTTACCGAGCTGTAGGCTGAAGAAAGACCACCAACACCCCTCGAAATACCCAAACCCAAGCCCCAAGGCGTACTTTCACTTTCGTCTGGCTCACTGCGCAAGCCTTTCACCCAAACCAGCTGTCAACAGTGCCCACCCCCGGAGCCCGAGAAGCGCCCCCCGCCCCGCGCACACCCCGCCGCTGAGGCGGAGAGGAAAAATTTCCCCTTCCCGTAGGATGCGCCGGGGGCAGGGGCGGAGGCAGCCCCAGGGGACCCCAGCGCAGCCAAGGGCCGCTTCGCCGCCTACCTGCCGGGCAGCGCGGAACGGAGCGGAATGGGATGGATCAGAAAGAGCCGAGCTGCGCAGCGACACCGCGGGGACCCCGCCGGAGCGAGGGGCGGGACAGGGGCGGGGCGGCAGGTGGTACCCCGCCACTCCCGTCCGGGTGTCCCCGCTGTCCCGGCGGGGAGAAGAGGGAGCTTCGCGAGTGGGATTAACCAGCAACCGCCACCTTGCGCCAGCGGTAAGAGATCCAGGTGTTTTAGACCCGAGGGGCAAGCGCACCCTGGCTGCCCAGGGAGGCTTCTCTCTGCCTTCCCCCACCCTGTGTCTCTATTTACACTCTTCCTTTATAAAGTTATTTCGCCTTTGTGGGGGTTTTTTTTCGTTTTTTTTTCCCAAGAAAGTAACTGCATGAGGAGTTTTCTTAGGTTTAGCACGATCTTTGTTCTCCATCAGTCCTCAGTCTGACTCCCAGGACATCCCCAACTATACTGCCCATATTGGTTTCAGGGGCATAGCACCAGCCCTTCAACTGGAGCGTATGGCATGCGTCCTGGTGACAGAAGTGTTGGATCTCGTCCCTCTTCCCTGCAAATAATGCTTTTTTGCTTCACCTGAGACAGCTGGGTTACAGTGCACTGAATAAAGGGTAAGGCCATCTAGCACCTTTTGGATAACATCTACAAGGCCTTGGTCTGAACCTGTGCAAAAAACCAAGAGAAAGCATTGTAGCCCTGCCTAGAAAAAAAATATTATCTAGGGACTCCTTTGCTATCCTTGGAAATACCCTGAAATCCTTTCAAGGCCAATCAATAATGCATGGCAACGCAAGTAAGTGCCTCAGGTGTCTTATCCAGAAAAATCTTGTGTCTAGTGATGAACTCCAAATAAGCTACATCGAAGCTGGTACTACAGGAAATATTTGGGGTTTTCAGAAAACTGGTTTAAAAATGCACTACTAATAGTACCAAAAAGAAACAGAAATCTACAGTACTTACAGTTCTTTTAGTATTTCAAAAACAGAAAGTGCAAAAAACATCCCTGTGTCAGGAAAGCTGCTCTAGATTTGTCTTTCCTATTCTACAGTTAGAGAAGACCCCTTGTTAAAGGACTAGAACCCGATGACAGGAAATAAACACAATATCCCCTGTGGTGATGGTTCTCAACCAATAACACCCTCTAAAGACATGTGCTGCAAAAATCTTCTTGCCTAAGTGCTGGTCCAGTCATTAGCCAAAAACCCACATCTATGC
>JANPWX010000640.1:0-20612 GCA_024734555.1 Trochalopteron elliotii
CATAGAGACACTGAAAATGGAAAGCTGCTGCATGGAGTCCTGCATGACGAGTCATGTCTTGAGGGACAAGGTGGATCAAGTCAGGTTGCAGAGCTGAAAGCCTCCAGATGGCCTTGGACATGGCTGAAAGAGAGAAATGGCCAACACCACCTCTACACTGACCCGTGGATGGTGGCAAATGCCCTGTGGGGGTGGCTGGACTGCTGGGAAAAGAGCAGTTGGCAGCACGGAGGGGAAACCCATCAGGGCTGCTGAACTGTGGCAGAACATCACTGCCTGGGTAGAGAACATGGCTCTCAAAGTCCTTCATGTAGGGCTGCCCAAGGACATCACAACAGACAGGTGGGTTGGGCTGCCAGGTTAAAGTGTCTCAGGTGGATCTGACTGGCAACACAAGGCTGAGTTATTTCTGGCTTGATGGGCCCATGACACCTCAGGTCATCAGGGAAAAGATGCAACATCCAGATGGATTTGTGATCGAGGGGTGGCTTTAGCCACAGACACCATCTCCCAGGTTATCCGTGACTGAAACATGCTCTGCACTCAAGCAGGGCCAAATGGGTAAAGCCTCTGTGGTGTGAAGGACAGTGGTGGAAATATAAATAAGGGGAGGCCTGGCAAATGGATGGCATCATGCTCCTGCCAGACCCACCAAGGCAAGCACTGTGTGCTGACAGTGGTGGAAACAACCACTGGATGGCTGGAGATGAATCCTTGCCCTCACACTACTGCCTGAGGCACTTGAAAAACAAGTCCTGTGGTGACACGGCACCCCAGAAGGAGTTGAGTCTGACAGTAAGACTCATTTCTGAGATAGACCCATGGACACCTTGGCCAGAGAGCACAGGACTGAGTGGGTGTTTCATGTTCCCTGTGACAGACCAGCCTCTGGGAAAGTCAAATGCTGCAATGGACTGCTCAATCCACAGTGAAAGCCATGGGTGGTGGGACCTTTGGACATTGGGATCTACATTTAGCAAAGGCCAGCTGGTTGGTTTTCACTAGAGGCTCTGCCAAAGGAGCTGGTCTTCATATCCTGAGCTCCACAATACATCTCCAGCAGTCATATGACTGCCCACGAGAAAATTGTGAACCATCTGCCTGTCCTGCTTAATAAGCCTTTATGTTTAATAAGTAAATGAAATAGTTAATATTTAGAAAAATCAGGCTGTGCTACTGCCAAGTGCAAAATGGCCAACAGAACGTGCACAGCTGCACTTCTGCCTCTGTGGATGGAGCAGAGGAACTCTTCTGATGCCAGACACTTTCTGCAATCAGTATTTCTTAATGAGCAACCTTCACGAGCAGAAAGTCAAAACTAGGCTAAATACCACAGCAAATTCTAATCAGTAAAATTATGGTATAGATTTAAATGACAGGAATGTATTTGGAAGACAGTTCTAAGAACAAACAGATCTAAACAGTGGTCATCTTTACTTTGCAGCCCTGCAGAGCTCCTTCCAGGCTAAGAGGCTCTCACAGATCCAGAGGTCTTAATGCATTGTAGCCCTTCTCAGCCTGACAATTGCAGAGAATGTCCTTCATCCACTGCACACACCTTTTTTCTTTTCCTAAAGTAAGAAACCAGTTGATGCCAGCTGTATAACAGCAACTTAGTTTCTGTTAACAGTATTCCTAACAGTGATTTTCCAAACACTGATGTGTCTTCATTTACTTCCATTGTTAATCCATCAGTTACTGCATTTCTAATTTAGCATTTAATGTGGTTCACAAGTAATGCATTCTGTAGGACTTCCATTTTTATCATTGAAACCTGGCAATGAACCGTATCAATCCCATTTTATTCAGTCTGGTTCCCATAAATAACTGCAATACTGCAGTACTGTGGATGATCGAGAAAGATGTTGCACTTAAAGTTACATCCTAATGTTTTAAGGTCACTTCCCATACAAAGCATTCTGTGAGTCTGTGATCTTTAATACAAGATACGTCCAAATGTAATAGAGTGGAAAGCAAGGGACACAGGTCAATAAATAGTCATCACGGGACATTCTAAATGATTACAGGTCCCAGGACCAGAAGAGGTAAATATGCCCAATAGAAGAATTCTGTTGCTAGCCAGAGAACAATGGTTCCCCTGCAGCAATTTCTGACAAACAGGATGATTATTTTTCATTAATGCTTCATTATTACTTAGATGTTTTCCTTCCTAGTAATTGTATTTATATTTTGAAATACAAACAAAACCTACACGGAGTCTGAAATGCTAAGTAACAGGCAATGATGTCACACCGTACGTTTCGTTAACATCTCAATGCATAAAGAAATGTATGTTGAAACTCAGGATCACATACACTAAGTGAGCATTCTGACTACAGAATGACAGATGCTGCAAGGGATCAGAAACCAATGAGGTTCCTTCTTTCTCTTATTTCTTAAATTACATTTTGGCAAGAGGCAGGGATAGAGAGGTTACCTCATGGCCCTTTTTACCATAACTACTTTTTTTTTAATTGGAGATGATTTAACATGTATTGCTGTAAGAGCTGCATTGTTATGGCAGCCTTCTAAAAAATCGAAGAATACTGTAAGGCGCATCACACACATATTGACATGTAAATACTCATATGTAGTTCTTCTTGAAAAACAGAAACATCTCCAGATTTTCTATTTTATACACATGAATTTAGGCACAGGCCGACTAAAAGTGATTTCCTTTCTTAAACACATTGTCATCTGAAACTTCTTGGGGTCTGACCCAGACTGTCAGACCCCTCTGAGTTTCCTTGGGACGCAGCCCAAGGGCAGCTTGAATGGAGAGAAACAGCTTCGATCCAGTTGTCTGAAAAGTAGTTTTTATAATACAAAAATAACAAACAATAAGGCGTCCACTGTATTGGACTGAACCGGATCGAGGCAGTAACACGGGGCAAAAGGCACAATGCCAAAGGCGAAGTCTAGGGGCAGAGAGGGGTAGTTTATACACCCCAGTGTGGGAGGGGAGTTAGGGTGAGGTCTGAGGGAAGGATCTAATAGGGGACAACAATTAGAAATACTACAATTCTTGCACTAAAAATTAACTTACGATAACACAGAGAACTGACAACTTTCTGGCAGCAATAGCATAAAGAGCATGTAAATCAGCCTTCTGCTTATGGCACTAAGAATGGGGTTTCCCAAGGCATTTTTCCTGTGTTTTCTTTTTTTCCTGGGGAAACTGCTCTCTGTTGTGGTATGCTCCTGATTCCCCTTTATTTTCCCCTCACAGTTGGTTTAGCCCTCAATGTTCGCGCCATTCCTCCTGCCCATCAAGTTAACCCAACCCTTTGTTCCAGACCCTTCCCTGTCAATCCCTAGACTTGCCAACCCCTCACCTATCAGTCAAAGTTTGCCCATACCCTTTCGTCCAGAATGTTCTGTTCCTCGGTGTGTGATTGGCATTTCAGTTCTGTATCCTCCCCTTTGTGTACCCCATTGGTTACGATTTTCTGCACCTCCCCTTGTATTCCCCACCCACAAGGATCCCATTGGTTGCTGTTGTGTTCCACCCACCCTTGTTTAAAAGCTGCTGCACGGCAGCATTTCTTAGCATTGTTTCTGTGACTTGTCGTCGGTCGTGCGGTTGCTGGAACCTCATGCAAAGAGTCTTCTTTGCCCTGCTTTGCTCAGGTCCTTATCAGTGTCTACTTGTTTGGCTAGGGGTTCAATGCCTCAAAGTTCAGCGTCAGCACTGCTAGTGCCCGCTGTTCCCCACAGTTGCCGGTTTGCTCCTGAAGCCGGCCGGATCCTGGGAAAACCTAAAGGAGCAAACTCAAAGCTCTTTATAAGTCAGTTAGCTCTAATTTCTTCAAACCGTGACTCAATATTTTCGTGCCAGCTCGGGCACCGTGGCAACGTCCCGCTCAGCACGGCGGGCCCCTCACGGCAGTGGCGGGAGCCGTTCGCCCTCAGGGCGGCGCTCAGAGCGGCCGCCATGGCAGCGCGGCTCAGCTGCGGCTCCCGCCGCCGTGCCGCTGTTCACACTGTCGGCGATCGGCTCCTTTTGTTCTGCAAACGCCGAATCAGCTGAAAGCGGGGGGGACACTTGCTGCTGCGGCCGGCTTGCTGCCTGCCCCAAGAGCTGCAGTACCTTGATGGGCCGCAGCACATCCACGTCACCCACTGCTCTGGGAGTGGTTTCAGAGTGTATTTCGAAGCGTATTTTGGTGCCACTGTGTGGCAGCCGCTGCGTCTCCTCCGAGTCCATGCACAACAGGCTGTTGCTAAAAGCATGGGCTTTCCGTGGAGAACAAGGTGACAGAGTTCAGGGTGTGTGGGCTGGACTCCGTGCTGGGATCACAGTCCAAACAGACCCCGCCGAACCCTCCCTGTTTTTCTGACCTGGTTCTGCCTTACCCGTGGCCTGAGCCTTTGCCCTGCCCTTGGGCTTTGCCTGTTGATCCTTCAGCCTCTTGTGTGCTCCACAGTATTCCAGCAGCTCTGGGAGCAGTGTCTCACCCACGGCACGTGGGGGCAGTGAAAAGTTGTTGTTGTGCTCAGACCCCGCTGCCACCCGCAGGATCTGTGTGTGCAGGGAAGAGGAGCCCATACCAAGATTCCTTTTCTGGCCTTTCACCGCACACACTCAACAAACCCATTTTCCGTCTCCTCCCTTCGTGCTAACAACACAAACTATTGAAGTCCTCCCACAGCGTGTCAGCAGAGTTGGCTTTGCCCTGGGGATTGCCTCCATCTCCCTGGCACAAGCCTGGGAATGCTGGGGTGCTGTGAAGCTTGGGCAGCATGTACACGGGGACCAGACCTGCCTTCTCTCCTCCTCCTCAAGGTACTGCTCATCAAAATCCAGGCAGTAAAACTCAATGGGGAAGTTGCATGGGTTCTTCGCCACCACTGTGGCCTCCACCCCATCACTGTCCACCTGCACCCATCCCATCTCTAGTGCTGGGGGACTGAACTCCAGCCGTGGCTCCAGACCCTGTCCTGAGAGGTGCAGCTTCAAGCGATTGCCGCTGTCACAAATGTTAAGCTTCAGTTCATTCTTGTAAGACTTCTGAAAAGAGAGAAGTGAAGAAAACCTCATCCATGAATCCCAGGTGACAGGACCCCAAATACAATGCTTGCCTCGTGGTCAGGGTGTTAGAAGTCCTTCCAAGGTGAATGGAATCTCGCCTGCTCCTTGGGTGTAAACTGGATTTGCGAGTCCTGCCAGCTTCTCGCATCAAGGGTTCCTTTGCAGGGTATCACTTCAAAGGGACAGGGCTCATCCTCCGGTGCCTGCTGCTCCTGAAATAGGGCTGGTTTCTTGCATTTGCGTTGCTTGTTCCGGGCACAGAAACCAGTCGTGTGAGGTCTGCGCGCTCTGTGAGGACAAACCTCAGTTCCTGCAGTGCTCTGAGACGCTGACACGGTGCTGAGGGCACCCACAGCCAAAACAAGTGTGGCCCCCATAGCCTAGAGCTGGAGGGAAAACCTGTAGACAGGGCAGGCAGAGTCCTACAGTCCTCAGAGGAGGAGGAATGGGTGAAGATGGTAGAAAAGCAAAGCATCAGCTAATGGAACAGGTCCAGGCAAAGCAGCCTTGATCTAGACCCTCAGAAGCTTCCCCAAACATGCTGTAGACCCAAGTGCTCAGGCAGCCACGGGAGCAGAAAGGGCAAGAGACACAAAGAAAACCCAAGCAAGAAGTTAGGTGTTCAATGTTGCCTGTGCTTTTTTACCTTCCTAACAGGCTTGGCGGCAGTGATGAACCACTGGCAGGGGAGTTGGTACCAGTTGTAGAGCCGGACTGTCTCAATCTGGCACTGCCCAACCAAGGGTATCTGAGAACTCCAGAGTGTTCTTGGAGAGGTGGAGCGACAGTTGAAACACACTGGCATGGAGGTGGATGTGACACGTGGGGCCGTTTTCTACCTTGGAGAAGGACAGAGAATTCAGTGGACAAGCTTGCAGAAAGAACGTCTCCACAAGCTCAGCACGCGCTAGCAAAAACCTAGGTTTTGTGAACAATTCACTCGGCTAATCGCCCAGTGAAGTTGCCTGTAGACGCCCAGTCTCGAACACCTAGTCCGTATCGCGCTGTGAGGCGACTTGAGGCCGCACCGCGGTCACAGCCGCTGTGGAGCGTTGGCAGTTGCCCGGCAACCGCGTCCCCGATTGTGACGGCCTGGCCGGGCCAGGGCCAGGGCTGGGGTTCGAGGGCCAGGAGCGGGCCCGGTGCCGGGGCGGGGAGGGGTCGGTGGCACTGGGCGGGCCTCTTCGTCCCTCGCTCCCCCTCGCTCAGTCTCGGTCCTCGCTCGGTCCCCGCCTGCTGCAGCCTTGGTGCCCCCTCGGGCCCCGGGCGTAGCGGGAGGAATCCGCTGCGGGGCCCGGAACGTGACGGGCACGGCGGCAGCGCTCGGTATCGCCGGAGCCTCAGGACGCTAGAACAACACAGAGGGGGACCCACGCAGAGATAAAATCTCGACGAGTTCAGGATTTGCTCGCAGAAACAAAATCTCCGCGAGCTCAGCACTCGGTCGCAGAGACAAAACCTCCGCGAACTCAGGAGAAGCTCGCAGGAGCAACGTCTCCGCAAGCGCAGGATGCGCTAGCAAAAACCTAGGTTTTGCGAACAGTTCACTCAGCTAATCGCCCAGTGAAGTTGCCTGTAGACGCCCAGTCTCGAACACCTAGTCCGTATCGCGCTGTGAGGCGACTTGAGGCCGCACCGCGGTCACAGCCGCTGTGGAGCGTTGGCAGTTGCCCGGCAACCGCGCCCCCGATTGTGACGGCCTGGCCGGGCCAGGGCCAGGGCTGGGGTTCGAGGGCCAGGAGCGGGCCCGGTGCCGGGGCGGGGAGGGGTCGGTGGCACTGGGCGGGCCTCTTCGTCCCTCGCTCCCACTCGCTCAGTCTCGGTTCCCGCTCGGTCCCCGCCTGCTGCAGCTTTGGTGTGCGCCCTCGGGCCCCGGGCGGAGGGAGAGGAATCCGCTGCGGGGCCCGGAACGTGACGGGCACGGCGGCAGCGCTCGGTATCGCCGGAGCCTCAGGACGCTAGAACAACACAGAGGGGGACCCACGCAGAGATAAAATCTCGACGAGTTCAGGATTCGCTCGCAGAAACAAAATCTCCGCAAGCTCAGGACTTGCTCACAGAGACAGTCTCTTGCCTAATAAGTTAACACCTCTCCTAGAATTTTCTGGACTCAGGGCGATGCCCCGGGGTGTCGGACAAGGACCAGGCAGTTATATAACTTAAAGATTGATAGCTAACTGTCGTTAGGGGAGAACTTAGGGAATAACCAGTCAGGGGGCTGTGACTGGGGCAGGGTAGGTAGAAGTCAGAAACAAGTAACAAAAGGGGTAAAGAGAACGAACCATTTCACAATTAAACTTCAACTTATAATTCAACATTAAACTAAGAAAAGTGCACCCCCACATGAACAGAATTCAGCCTAGTTTTACTAAAATCAACAGCAAGAATGCAAGTATCTGTTTCAAGCCTCTTTCTAATCAAGGCACTGTATATTGGCACTACTGTCAGTTTACCATTTCCAGCAGTCAAACCGAGCACAGTATCTGAAATTACAGTGAAGAAATAAATACTGTGTGCATATCTGATATGATCTGTTGCTCCCAGCTTAGCTGTGCCCTGTTTCAAAATGCCCTGTTTTTCTCAGTATTATGGATTTTTTGTGTGTGCAATCTCTGGATAGGGAAAGCCTGACTACAGATTACTCCTCCTTGACAGCTGGCTCTTTGAACAGACCACTTCAAAATATTTTCACATGTAATATATCTGCTTTGGTTCTGGATATTAGAAGGTCACCTTTGCTGTGTAAATTTTAGAACCCCCTGAAGTTTCACTTGAGGCAAGTTTGATTCCTTATTACTCACATTTCTATGTAGCATACATTGAAGCTTGCAAAGCTTTGCGTCTCCTTTAGGCGCTGTATTCTTAGATCTGACCTGAACTGGGCCCAGTTCTAAAGTCCCGTTTGATTCTGTTTCAGAAAAGGGTTCTAGAAGATCCCTCTCACTGATTTACTGTTGTGTTTTGGCTGCATGGGGAATATTAGCTGAGTGACAAATAAGCAGTGACTTTATTGATTAGAGCCCCTGTTTACTCTTTCATTAAACTTTTAGCTGGTTCAAGAAGTCTCTGCCGACTCTATTTGAAAACTACTTCCCAGTTCATAATTGTTGAAATGAATTTAGGCTTCTGTTGGAGCGCGTGTCTCTTTGGTCAGCCCAGTGTTCGGCTAGACCACCCGGCAGCTCTGACACACCACAGCAGGATCGATCTGCGGGTCTTGGCTCAGCAGCCCCTGGACTTTTGCTGTCACAGCCGTGGTGTAAATGAAAAGGGACTCTCGGAGGGTCGGGAGGAACAGAGGTTTATTGGGGGGTCGCAGGGGAACCCCTTACCTCCTGCCCGATGCCTCAGGAGAGAACCCGGACAAAGGCTACAGGGGGGTTTTGTCCAGGACAGGCTCAAGGGGTGGGTACAAACTACAGACCAATAAAACAAAGCAAAGTAATACATGCCAACTGAATTACCTAACTACTAACAAATCAAGGTAATTTGGGGAGGGGTCTCAGGGGAATCTGCCAACTGCAGTTCGAATCTCTTCGAAAGTTCTGGACCTTGAAGATAGTAACTTAATGATGGACAGGGGAAGAAGGAGAGGATGGGCAGGGAGCATCATGGGGAAAGGACCAATAGGAAACAGTCTCTGGGCTAAGACCAGAGAGGCACAGAAACTCTTATCAACTTCTGATAAGAGAAAACTCCAAGACAAGGGGCCCTTATGGGGTAACTAGAGCTATACTAACTTATAACGAAACCTTTTCCAAAACATGGAAATCTTACAAACCCACATGCTTCTCAATAAATTCCACAGAACCATGATAGTAACCACACACCACAATCACCTGGCAAGTACTTGAAACAGCAATTAATGTGCTAGTGGTATCAACAAGTAATTTGCATCATGAAAGTAACGGCTACAGTGAAGGTTTTCATTTTATTGCATTCTGAATAAAAAAAGTATCCACAGGTAAAATATTCATGCTAAACCAGCCGTTTGTCATTGCTGAATAATGAAAATAGAATGTAACCAGCTGGCATCCTTGGATGGCTTCTCTGTTGTAAATTGTGATCATACTCCCATAGGAACGAAAAGTTTAGATGTACGTGTATTTGTTCTATATGGGGAATCCTGGCTTATTTATAACAGTCTTGGTCACGCATCCCACCTCAAGCTGCTACCACTGAAACCTCAGCCTCTGCTGAGTCCCAGAGAGTGACTGAGACCACTGGTTGTGAGCTTCCCAGGGGCTTGGTTTAACCCTTTCCTAGAAATGGCTTTTCCTTGAAATACTTTAGTTGTAAAGTGGAGAAAGATTTGTATGGAGCCTGCCTGCCTCCTGCTAAGGGTCCTCCTCGTGCTATGGAAACACTTCAGCAGGACAGAGGAGTATTTAACTGCTTATTAACTCCGGGATAGAAGCAGCAGTTTTCAGCCTGGATGGCTCGGCGAAGGAAGCAGGAACTGCCACACGATGGCATTGTCTGCTGCAGACAGGCAGAGCTCCTCCAGCTCAGAAAGCTCCGCAGCAGCCTTCCCCCTGACACAGAGCGCGGTGCGAGCTCCTAGCTAGCACTCGTGTTCAGGATCAGGTTACACTGCCACTAGGCTGGACTAATCCTCTCAAAACGGCTTTTTCCTAAAGGAGGATTCTCTCTGTTCCTAAAGGAGGAAAATGTCTCTGTTCCCAGCTCCTGGCTGAGGTGTTTGAGCAGAACAATCAGAGCCTGGCAGGAAGCTACTCTTGCGCCTGCAGCATTGTATGAGGGGGGTGTCTCACTGACGGAAACTGCGAGGAGTTCTTTAAGAATTAGACGGTTAGGAACGAAATTAGGTCAGCCGAGGCAAACATTTATTGGTGATGAAAAAAAATGAAAAGGAGTTAACTCTCCTAAAGAGAGAAAAAGAAAAGACGGAGCAAGAGGAAGAAAGATGGGAAGGGAGTTGGCGGGGAACAGGGGGTGGAGAGAGAGAGAGAGGGAGAGGCCTGGCTCGGTGGCGAGCAGGGCAGGGTGGGACACAGGTGGCTCAGGGACACAGAGACAGAGATGAAGTACGCAGGGCATCGTCAGGGACACAGGGAGACAGGACAGATGTGAGGGGGAGCAAGATCCAGCAAAGGCCTGAGCAGGCTGGAGTCAATGTAGAAATACAAGACATAAAACGTCACCAGATTCCAAAAGCAAATCTCACAGCCACTCCAAAAGCAAAAAAGCACAGTTCTCCAAAGCCCCCCCCACAAAAAGTAAGTTTCAAAAAAAAAAGCCCACAGCGTGTGGCGCAGTTATTTTTATGCCCCTAGCTCCTCCCGGAGTCCGCCTGCTGTCAGGAGACCATTGGCCCAGTCCAGTGTCTCCCTGCAGTCCATCGGCAGAGACCTTTTGCCATCGATTGCTGAGTGTCTCTGGGGTACAATGTCTTCGGGGTTCCCCTGCTGACAGCCTGTTCCGTGTGAGACATGAACTGGCTGCCAGGCAGTCTCCCCAGAGACAAGGCTGTCCTCCATCTTCTCAGCACCTCCTGGATGTGGCACCTGTGCAGCCCCTTCCCCATGTGGGCTGAGACTAATCAAAAGTAAATTGGCTCCTCACAGGGGGTAATATGCTGTCACTGGTTTTGGCACTAGTGTGTCTGTGCCACGATTTCTCAATTAAAGGCCTCAATTTTGTCTTGTTTTAATGAAGGTTACCTTCTCCCTTTTAACTTCAGTTGTTTCCTTTCTGATGTTGCTCGCCAGCAGCAGGGGATGTGGTCACTGTAACTTTCCATGAGAATCTTTGCTAGAATTCTTGGCAGTTCCCTATAAAACTTGGCAAGACTTGGCTCTGTATTTATCTGAGGAGGGCTGAGGTACCCAGGTTCGTGTCTGCATGCTCATCCAGGGAGCTGTCTGATGGCTGTGCTGTTCAGGTGTTTCTGTAGAGTCTTTGAAGTCTCCTGCAGGCCTCAGTCTCCGTAGCCCTGAAACTGGAGCATGACTGTAGGAACTGTGTTCTGTGTCCCTGATGCTTCTCGGCCACAGTACCTCAGACCACTGAACACTGAAAAGATTTCTTGCCTGTCCTAAAGGAATGTTTTATTTGAATAGGGCACATACTTTCAAAAGTAACTCACAAACCCTTTTGAACAGCTTCACATGGATTTCTCTTTTGATGTGCTTTCTTCACATGAGTTGATACCAGATTCTTTTCTTTACATGTGTCTGTAGGGCACTGCTTTTTGTCTCCTTTTCTTCATGTTCCTACCCACACTTCTCTCTCAAAATAGAGACACCCCTGCCACCACCACCTTGTTAAAATAAGAGAAATATCCTACAATGTTGACTTTCTGGAGCACTGTTCATCTTTCCTCGCTAATAATTGCTTCTCTTTCAACTCGAATAGCCCAAAAGTAAATTTATCTTTTCTAAACTGGAGAAATTAAACCCTTGAATTAAAGATTTGAAAGTGGTGTAAACCTCTTCCATCTTACTCCTAAGGTGGTGACTTCAAGGTGATTAGAGATCCAGCCTCTTAGTGCAAAAATTCCTTTTTGGACTACACATGCTTGACAATCCCACTGATTTCAAGGTCTCCGAGGAAACTTGGGTGCCATTCAGCAGAAGTAATTCTGATGCTGCAGTTCAACCAAGATAGTATTGGTATTTGGATCTGATTTAGTAACACAATGCTCCTTCTCCGGCTGATATTCCAGATACTAGTCAGCATCTCCACATTTCAAGAGAGATGCTGGCTCATTACCTACCATGAAAGGACATTGCTTAGCTCATCGTTAAAATGTGAAGCCAGAAGGTTTCTGTGTCTTTTTTCTTACAGGGGGGAAAAAAATATCTAGTTTTATAGTGCAAGATACCGATTCCCCTAGAAACCTCAGTTTCCTTTGTCCTGACTTCACTTCTCATGTCACTTTTTCCTATCTTTTACTTGTGACTGCAGATGTAAACAGCATTTTGAATTATTTCATCAAAGACTAAGGCAAATGCCAGCAGCTGTACTGTGATTTTACAAAGACATTCATGCTGAATTCCTAACTCTTGCCTAAAATGGTTTTCAATTTTAATTTAAATCATCTGATAAATCGACTAGCTAGACTCTAGATCTGGAATTACCTCAAAGTAAGGGAAATGAAACTGCATGCTCAGGAAGTAGTTGTGGCCCTTCCGTTTTACCCTGAAAGAAAAAAGGTTCATCCAGAGTGCCCAAGTTTTCTTGCAGGTTTTCTTACACTGGATAAAAAAGATCAAGCAAATGATAGTTTGCACAGGTACCCAAGTATGTTATGTCATACAAGGAGATAGCAGGTAGGATCTAAACTTCCACAGAGGAAGATCATTTCATGAGGACTTCAAAGTCCCCTACTGATATCTCAAAAAGACAGAAATTCTTAAAACCTGCGGAGATCACAATGAGGCAATGCCAGGACATTGTGGCAGTAAGCAGTCCCCATTTTCACCCCTTAACTGGGACTTCAAAAGTCTCATGGGGCCAAGTTCTACCATTCATCTTTAAATACCTTCACTGATCCCTTGTTCATGATAGTTCACAACTTACCAACATTCTAATCCATCTGCACAATTTCTAGAGGGAGAAGAATAAGAAGGCTGCCCTTACACAACAAGATGTGTTGTCTGTCATGTATCTGCAGCCACATCCTACCTTGTTAGCAAGGTTTTCTCTTAGAACATGAACTTTGCCACAGTGAAGGAAGTCTGAGAATGCTCTGTGGGCTCTCATCTCCTGATTTTTTCCCCTCAAAATGTCCAAACACACTGACAAACTCTGGAGTTTATTGGACCAGATCTGGCTTCTCAAAAGACTGGAGCACTGAAGAATCATTTGTCTTGGTTGCAGCCTGGAAGGTTTGCTATTCAGCGTTTACATTAATTTTGTTTCCAGAAATCACCTTTATCTAACATTTAGATTATTATTGAAAAGCACATCTGAAATTATGCCAGTACTTCTTCAAAGCCCCTAAATGATTGTCCAGGTGTTAGAAACATGAATTCCTTGGTTAAGTCTAAGGCTTGACAGGCTTCAGTGATCTCAGATCTGGGGGAGGTTAGCAAAGCTTGGGAAGAAGGATGTGCTTCTGATAACGGGCACAGAGAATGCAGAACTTAGAAGCCACAAGGACACTTGGCAGAACTCCCAAGATAAGGAAGAAACCAACATAGTCAACTCAGCAGCTGTGCTAAAATCACCTCCCACTGGGTAGAAGGCAATTCAGTCAGGGGAATATTGCCACTACCAACTCACAGCCACTGACCCAAGAAACCCAGTGACTGAAAAGAGAAAGACTGAGCATAGGACTAAGCAGCATGGGAAGCCAAAGAATCATTTAACCAGTCAAAGGTAGAATATCAGTTAATAAGAGAATCAGCTAGCTTTTAGCCAGTGAATACTGATGCCTTTGTTTGCTAAAATGGTGTGAAGTGTTGATGGTCAGAAAGCCAGCTTCTTGTGGTTTACGCCCAGCTCCCTACTTTGCACAAATTAGAGCAGAAAATAAAAATACCTCGCCTTGGTGTGAGAATTGGCACCGTGCAGTGGGCAGCAAGCCCACACTGGGGTGAGAGAAGAAAGAGAATGGCACAGTCAGTCCTCTTGTGTAGTTACACTCCTGTCAGCAAATGGTCCAATTTCAGATTACAATGTCTTTTTTGCCATTATCTTCCAGTATGGTGACCTACAGCTTCAGATGGAATAAGTACATAGAATCACAGAATCATAGAATAGTTTGGGTTGGAAGGGGCTTTGGAGGTTACATCATTCCAATCCCCTGCCATGGGCAGAGACGTCGTCCACTATCACAGGGTGCTCCAAGCCCCATCCAACCTGACCTTTGAAACTTCCACAGGTGGGGCAGCCTCAGCTTCTCTGGGCAACCTGTGCCAGGGCCGCACACTCAAAGTAAAGGATTTATTGCTAATATGCATTCCAAATCTGCTCTCTGTCAGTTTGAAGCCATTCCCCCTCGTCTTGTCGCTGCAGGCTTTATCAACAGTCTCTCTCCATCTTTGTTGGAGCACCTTCAGGTACTGGAAAGATCCAGTTAGGTAGCCCTGAAGCTTCTCTTCCTGGGACTGAACAATCCTAATTCTCTCAGCCTTCCCAAAGTCATAAAACTAGAACACTTATCCTAGTGTCATTATAAATATTTAGTACTGTGCAATTTTCAATAGTATAAGCTTACTCAAAGAACGTCGCTGGTATGCTTAACTATAAAAGGAACTACTTCTCTAAGTGAACATGGCATTAAGATTTTTCTGGCCCATTTCCTAATTTTATGAGTTTATTTATTAAAATCAGTGTAAAAAGAAGACAGCTGTGGTTTTGGCTTTGCTATGGGTTAACTCTTATAGGCAGATAAATCCCACACACTTTCTCATCGCTCCTCTGCAGTTGGGTGGGGCAGAGAGTCAGAAGGGCAACACCGAGAAAACTTGTGGGTTCAGATAAAGACAGGTTAGTAAGTCAGGCAAAGATTTATGTGCAAGCAAAGCAAAATATAAGGAGTTATTCCCTGCTTCCTAGGCAGGCAGATGTTTGGCCATTTCCGGGAAAGTAGGGCCTCAGCCATAACCCCAAATGTCCCCCTTTCCTCCTCCTTTCCCCCAGAAGTGCTTGCTCAGCAAGATGCCATGTGGAATAGGATTCCCCTTCCATCAGGTGGGGTGTCCCAGCTGTGTCCCCTCCCAGCTCCCGGTGCATCTCCTTGCTGCTGGGGTGATGGGAGAAGCAGAAAAGGCCTTGACACTGTGTAAACACTGCTCAGCAATAACAAAAACACTGGTGTGTTATCAGCGCCGTTGAGGCTGTAAATCCAAAACATGGCATCACACCAGCCACTATGAAGAAAAATAACTCTATTGCAGCACAACAGAATACAGGTTCTGAACCTTGCCTGCAAACTCAAATACGTTTATTCAGTGAAAAATCCCTGTTTTTAGCAGCCCAAGTGAGATCCAACCTAGAAGCTATGTAATGAACAGTTCCATTAGCATCTTAAGAGTGCTCAGAGGAAACCAATCTCCTAATAAGATGGTGTTTATGTTTGGTTTTATGGGTAATTTTTTTTCCTCCATAGGGAGAGTAGAAAAGAATACAGGGAGAGTAGAAGAGAATACAGCAGCATGCTCAATTGGTTTATTAAAATCAATGAGTTAGAAAGCAGTAAGTAGCTGTGGAACTAAGGAAAAGAGAATATTAATAGACCATGATAAAACACTCCATAAAAAACACAGTTATGCTAAAAAGTATCCTTTTCCTTTCTGCAAAAGGCCCATCAGAGAGGGCACAACCAGAGTGGTACAGAAAGCTGCATCAAGAGCTTCTGGGGGAAGGAAGAGTTCTCTCTATTGTAATGCCTATGGAAATTCCGTGCAGTGATAAAGCTCTTATAAGAGCTGTAAATTAGTACAATGCCTTCAGCTTCAAATCCAAGTTAGAAGCATCCCTGCTCCCAGAGCAGCAACCTTTCTGTGACTGCTCTTGGACTGCAGCTTCAGAAACAGGCAAAACATATCTCGTCTTAGAAAACCTAAAAGCTCACTTTGGTTTCCTTGAGCAGATTCAGGAGCTACCTGTATTATACATGTAAATACTTAACAAGAAAAGAAAACAAGAGCCTCAAAAAGGCAAAACAGCTTGGTATTTTGTAGAAAGTAACTTTGATCAAAAATACAATGTGTTACTAGATCGGTCTGAAGATGACATTCACAATGTTCCCTGGTGATATTGTGCACTGTACAGTGGATAACAATTGGATATAGCCAGTAGGATAACTGGATATGCTTTTCAAACTTATTCTTAGTATTCATTGAATTATGCATTGAATTCTCATTCTTCTGTACACTTCAGCTCTGCTGTAAACTTCAGAGACATTTTTTCACAAGCTTCTAACAAGTTACTCTGGATCCATAATTACTGAGACCAGATGGAGTCAAAATGCCAAGTGGGATTACTCTTTCTCAAAGGCTGGAGTCACACAGAATGAAGCAGTATATAAATCATTGTGTGCATCCCCATGCACATAACAGTCCAGTTACTGACCATAGTACTTACAAAGGGAGGTTGAAGATGTGCAATCATTTTTTGCTTCTGCTACAAATTACCTAAAAGAATAAGCTACAGTTAATATCTTGAACTTGTTTAAATTCAGGGATGGCATTGCAATACCCTAAAAAATTCCAAGGGTACCTAGTGCTGGTGCAGTAATACAAGAGAACTGTAAGTGTGTATTACTAGTTGTTATTCATATTCATATTAATGGCTCAATTCAGCTTTACAAAGCCGGAAACAAGTCATAGAGAGGGTTTTTTTCCTTCATTTCTTCAGTTGAGTACCAAAAGGAAACACAGAACTTCAGTGTTAGTACCAAAATAATAGATATTTTTTCATAGTAAATAATATTCAGAGCTTTTAGAAAACACAGCAGAAGTGTTGGAATGTATAAACAGTAGAAGATATTGAACAGTATTTTTACATTATACTACATCTGCCAAACAAATGGATAGTAGGGCTTGAGGAACAGAGATAGAAATGAAGTTTTGTTAAAAGGGCTTATTTTGGTCTCTATGTGATAACTGTCATCACCATGACGTAAATACTTCACAATCCATTTAAATTTTCCTAAGTTGTGTTATTTCTTGATCAGGTATGGTTTATTTCGTTTCTGTTGTACCCATCACTGAATTATCTCAGCGTAATCTCCGAACAGGACAAATGATAAAGTAACAAAGGGCTGCAATAACTGAGCAGCCAACAGGATAAGTCATATTGGCATATATTGGCTTTGCCAAATCCTCTGTGAGTGCTTCAGTTTCTTTTCCTCTTTGGTTTAAAATGCAACACATTTTCATTACTTCTGATGATGCCAAGGAGCTCTAAACTGCATCTGCTGAAGGGAGCTGTACAGTTCTTTTTAGTGCCTATGATCAGAGAATTGCTTCATTGCTGCTATGATTCATACAGAGCTTCACCAGCAAGAGAAAGCCCCTGGCTAAGACAGAACAAAATAGTACAATTATTTTTACGTAAATTAACCTTAGAAAATTGAGATCTCTTTTGTTTTTAAAAAGCCCAAATAAATCTAGCATCCTGTACTGTTGGAGATTCCTTTGGAAATATCTTTGTTAATGCACTTTACACAGGGATACAGGTGGGAAAAGACACTAAACCATTTTTCCTATTGATAAGAGGTGCTGTGGACTATAGGGCATAACAACAGCTGAAATAGGTGTTCTGAACATGTTCTCAAAACATAATTTCTTTCAGATTTCTTTTCGGCACTAGACAGAATTCAGTGACAATGGACTGTAAAAAGCCCAATTTTTTGGAACTCAGTGTATTTAAAACTGCCTTGATTATGCATTAAAGCAGCCAGAACATACATCACTATGATTTTCTAATTTAATTTATAAGTACTAGAAAAATAAATAATTTAACCTAACAAAAATGTTTATAAAACTTTATTCTAAAAACTTAACATGATTTATGCCGCAGAGAAAATTACTGAGATAAACATTTCATTCTTAACTGAGGATTTGTTTTTGCCATTTGTGTGTTACTTCCTTTGAGCAAGGTGATTAGCCCTTATTCAGGTCTTCTTGTTCCTGTTAGGAAGGGAAACTAATAAAATGACATCAAGTCTTTCTTGAACACAAACCTCATTGTTCTTCCAGAAAGAAGTGGTATCAAGTATGTATGAGTATCTAGTGGGGGATATTTCTTTTGCACAATGGCCCAAGAGTTGTTTGTTTTGGTTTAGTTTGGTTTTATCTCCACACAGCATCAAACCTTGCATTTCACTCATCTACTTCAGTTTTTGGTCAGCCTTCTACTGGGTCTGTGTTTCCTGTAGCGACTTCAAATTCTTCCTGTAGCTTCCTCCAGAAGTATGGCAATACTACAGCCAGATTTATCCTGAATGGCTGCTCCCCTCCACAGAATTCAGGCCTGAACCCTCAAAACAGTATCTGATTTAGTCAAATATAGGTTCCTTTGCTGAACAAGGGTACAGTATGTTCTGAAAAGAGAAGATCTGAACCGGGAGGAAATGTTGACTGCGACTGCCAGCATTTATCCACAAGCGCACTGTTCCATTTCCCTTCCTTTCTGCACAGCAATTTAAACATCACTATCTCAAAGAAGAGATATTCCCAGCTTGACCAGCAGGTACAGATGGTGATGCAAGAACTCTTAATTCCCTTTTGCTCAGGTTCTCACAGCATGTTCATTAATATTGTCACTGCTTGTCTATACTCATGAAATCGAGTTCTGTGTTCTCACTTTTACAGGTCCAGTCCACTGGCTGCTGAAGTCAGTGGAAAGACACCATTGGAATGCTTTTAGTGAAGCTTTAAGTGATATGAATGGCCATCCCACAAGCTGTTTCTGGAGTGGTTAAGTTTATAGTCAACTCTCAGAATAAATCCTGCTTTTACATCAGTGTATGCTTCTGTACAGCATCATCACATATTCTTAAAGTGCTCAGGAATTAAACTAATGGAATCATGATTATGCAAAAATATCTGCTACACATTATTTTGCTTGCCAGAACTGACCTGTGCAATTATTGTTTCTGCCATACATCACGTTTGTACAAAATGGCCATCCTTCAAAATTTTGACTTGCAAACAGTACACACTTAAGGCATTTAGGATAAATTACTTTTGGTTCAGGACCAAGGGGGAATAGAGGTAGCTTTAAATCAATATGGGGAGGCTTAATTAGAAGACTCACAAACCATTGCAAAACACAGTTTGAAGGCCCAGATTCACTTCTTTGGCTGTTGCAGACTGCTGGAGTGATGCGAGTGAGCTGTCCCCCAGTCTCTTCATCATTCTGGATGTCACTTAGTTGCCATATGTTATCTGCTTTACTTTCCCCAGTCACTCTACACTTCGCCATTCATTTCAGATAGAACTGTAACAAGATGCCAGCAGAGTGAATCATTTGGAGACAAGTGCATGTTATTCTTTATTCAGCTGCTGCCCGCCTGGTCATGCATTCAAATGGCCAGATCTAAAGTGACAGAACCTTGTATTCCCCATTACAGCACTGAACTAGCCAAGTGTAGGGAACAGGCAGGGCATATTCACAGCATTAGCAGGGGGACAAGAGAGGAAAAAAGGTTCCTGATCTTTAAAACTGTTCATACCTCTCCACACACTGACACTTGGAATGAAGTGATTGGCATCGCTTTAATATGCCACACATAAAATTAATGATGGTGTTAATGAGCTGGTTCTGAGACTTTGTTAAAACACATCTTAAGAACAACTTAGGTGATGTTTGAGGCATCAGACTTCACTTTTGATAAAATCTGTTTGAACTTCTTGAGGTAATGAACCTAGTGAAGCTTCCCTGAGGCAAGTACTAAATCTCCTTTGCTCCTAACAGGTATTTATTTACTGCTTCATTTATGGCAGGTTTAGATGACAAATTCTCAGAAATGGCCTTTAAAAAATACTTTGTCTGAAAGTTTCCACAGACTAGAGAAAAAAAAAATCCCCAAAATTGCAAAGGAATGTGAAAATTCTCTCTGTTCCTCCACTATCTCATTTTGCTACTGTTAATGAAAATGTTTTTACCCCATTACTTGTTATAGCTAAGATATTTCAAATGGTTTTGGTTTCCTTCAAATACTTGAACACTGAGTACATGACTCAAGAAGAAATAAATGCACACTGTGAAATTAAGGAGTATTGATGAACTCAGACCACAACCACTCCACACCCTAAAGAGAGGGTGGTCAATCCCCAACAGATAACAGAGAGCTCCTGAAGCTTTTTAAGAGCTCAGTTGCTGCACGTGGGGGTGGTTTGATGGAAGAACTGTACCCACAGGGGAAACTGCAGGACCACTCACCACACACACAGCATGCTGCAATGAATTTTGGAACTCCACAAATACATGCATCACTTTAGGCTGATTTACTCCAACCATGGGGCCGTCCACAAATTGGTACAGGGATGTAATACTGAACTCAACAGACATTCCATCAACATCCATGGAACCACAACTAGTGATCCCCCCCAATCCACACTCAGCTGCCCCAGGGGAGGCTGCAGGCACTGACCCTCATTAACACAGGGCTAAGTGGCTGATGCCTGAGCCTCCTTAGGGACACAAACCAGGACAGTCCCAGGGAGCTTTGGTGGGTGGGTGCCTTGCAGCACACCCTGTGCTCATATGAAAGGATTTCGCTCCCCACAGGAATCAGCAAAGACCAGCATTGATCACCAAGTAAAGAGCTGCTGTATAAAGGCTTAAAAGTGCTCTACAGCAGTCTCAAGCTTGTGTTTCTTGCCGCAAAGGTGTGTGTCAGTTGTGAGGCAGCTGCCCGCCTGCGTGGTTCTTCTGACGCCAAGAGTGCTCACCAAGCTGGCCCCAAGAAGAGCTTCAGGACAAGGGGCAGGGAAGGTGTGACTCTGCACACTGGGCTCCCCAGTGAGGATCTAGAGCTGGGCATCTCGAGTGGAGATTTAATCCACGGTGCCATGAGCTCTGGGGCACAGAGGGTGGCTGGTCCAGTCAGACAGCCTGGCCTCACACTCTGCTCAGCAAGCTTCAGGCTCTGTGC